>CAUYLG010070314.1:0-65757 GCA_963573385.1 Cacajao melanocephalus
GGGGAGAGATAGCATGGGAAGAAAAGCTAGATATAGGTGAAGGGGAGGAAAGCAGCAAATCACACTGCCACGTGTGTACCTATGCAACAATCTTGCATGTTCTTCACATGTACCCCAAAACCTAAAATACAATAAAATAAAATAAAATAAAATAAAAACCTGCTTTTGTTGGATATAGAAAATATTATTGCAACAATATACCTGAAATGATGTCATTTTATTATTTCAAGTTCACAATGAATTATCATTTTTGTTATGTACACCCTTAAAAAGATGTTTTTATATTGTAGAAGTTATGTTTTATATGCATCTAATATTAACTGGTCTAATAATTTTTGGAGATAAAAGTAATTGTCAGCATTGCAGAAAAATCTAAAGGTTGCTCAAGAATGTATTTGCATGAGCTATAAGAAAACAGTTATTTATATACTGGTGATTTCAAAATGAGGATTGTTGGGAAACAGGATCCACAGGGTGTTTCAGCGTAGAAAGGAGCAGAGCTTGAAAGGTACCTTATAACAAAGTACTCTGGTAACACGCACATTTCTACTTACCAGCTTACCAGATTTCTTGATAAATGGCCTTTATAAGCTTCAACTCTTGGGTTTTTTACCTACCAAAGTGGTTTTTTCTTTGTAGTTTTTGTTATGCTTAGAAATTAAGGGAGAAAGAAATCCACGTATATTTATACTGGAAGCACCTTTACCTTTTGTAAGCAAAGGTAAGTTGGTGATGAGAGTTAATGAGCAAAAGAGCAACATACAAAGGAGACAAAGATGACAGCAGAGGGCAACTGCACATCTCAGTACAAATAAGAGAAGGACAAATAGCGATTCGGTAGAGAAATTACATTTCACTCACGACAGTTTATAGTTGACCTAATGACAAGGTCGAGTATTATGCACTGAGTGTAAAATTAATGTCAAGTCGAAATGGGCTTTTCATCTGGATAGCACTTGCTAATGCAAAACATTTTAAAAAGAAGCCATCAGCAACACTTGGGAAAAGATAATTCTCAAAGGAGAAGTAATTCATGTCATTTATTTTAAGAGAAAAAATAAACCCTTGAGAGCAAAGCTTTCATTTTGATGTTTAATTTTGAAGAAAAAGAGTCAGTTGCAGACAAAAGTCAGATAGATATCAATAATTATTTCTGTTCACCTGGAACTAGGATAGTAATTTAATTTGTATTAAGGCAAAATTAAACATTTTTCATTTTGCTGATAAAAGACCTTTGTATGATGTTCAAACTTAACCAAAATAGCATTTAGTTTCCTAAAAAGAACATGGTAACAACATAACTCATATTAAAAACACTTGATGTGTTAGATGAGTGACAGGTTTCCAGCCAGGACTACTTTTCACTCCTTTGGAGACTAATCAGGGCCATATAAATTTTTTTGGACAGGATTTCAGAGAAAGTGATAAATTACACTTCTATATTAAGAAACACAGGAATTGACCATGCTTTCCTTACCTTCTCTTTGCTTCTAAATGCAGAGGATCCAGATGAAAAGAGTCACCATCTCTGAAATCATTATATTTGGGTCAACTCACTGCCCTTAAACAAACCTCATTAGAATGAAATGAGAACAATGAGTTTCTCATTTCTATGGGATTAAACCACTGAAGTTTTAAGAATTTTATTTTTCATACCCAACTAATACAGTTCTGTGTGCATGTGTATGTGTAAAAATAGTCCTCAAATAGTTAATTTTCAAGAAGAAACTTTAAATTCCTAAAATAAAATAAAGATTCCATAGTGATTTGGTAAATAAGTAGATATCTTCCAGAATCTTCTAGATAGAATTTTCCTGTATGGGTGGAGTCCATCTGCCTGAATATTGCTAATGATGATCAGTACCTTACAAAATGAGATTAAGCTGGCATTTTCACTTTCGGACTTCTTTTAGTTTTGCAATACTTCCTTTAAAGTTTTTAATTCAATTTATACTTCAATGTCCTGAGACACACTATGTATTTACTTTACCTAGTGGAATTTGTGGTTTAATTTATGGCATGTGTGGTTTCATATATCTGTTTTAAGCTATCAAATACATGGCAAAAGTCTCAAAAATGAGCAGATGTTTGTTAAAATAAATAAATATAGACTAAACACCATAAATTTCAGCATCAAGAATATCAAACTCAAATACCAATTCAAGGAAATAATCAAGTCAAATTCCATATCAACATATTTTGCAGCCAACCCTGAGCTGGATTACAAAGGCTGATACACGCAGAGCAACATCAATATCAGGAGAGAAGTCTTCTTTTGTAAAGATCAGGCAGAAAGGAGAGCAATGCCAGGTTACAAAGCTAAATGTCAGTATCAGGGAAACAGAGTAAGAAAGTAACAGACATACACACTCAAAATTTACATATGCAGTGAAACAACATATTCTTTATTAACTGAACCCCTAACCATATTCATTTTAGTTTTTTTTTCTTTATTTATCTTTGATTAGCTACTTGTCATACTTTTTTTCTGGTTAACCTGTCTTTGAAGGCTGTGCTTATTATAAATGCTCAACAATGTTATTGACATTGGGTTACTCAAGATGTTTACAAAAACAAATAAGCATTAATCAAAAAGTAGTTATTTAAAAGGTATTATCTGCAAGCTATTATTCTATAAAGTAGATGAAAATACTTTTGCCAGCTTCATAAAGAGAAGCTCTAAAATTTGAATTTGAAAATTCTTTAGAGAAATGTATTGAGATAACTATCAGAAGTTATATTAGGAAAAGACCATGCTTAGAGCACATAAAATAATTTTTACTTGGAACAATGCATAAAGTTGAAGTATGTAGCATATCATCTGTGTGACTTACAGAAGACATCCCATTAAATTGATCAAAATTCTTATAGAAATCTTACTGTATTACTAGCTATTGTAAAGTGAGATAAAATTAGTTTTAATATAAGAATAAAAATAAATTATAAAATATTATCAAATTTCCAAAAATAAAAGAGATGTGAGTTGAATCTATTACACTGGTCTTAAATGAGAAGCAGGAGTGTGATTGCTGTGTGGCGTATATAAGAAGAACCGAAAACATTGTTGTGTTTTCATTTTTGTTTTCAAATTAATATTACCAAATCACATTATTTTTCTTCTGAGGATCCTTAATTAACTTCACTAGTTTAAAAAAGGAGAATACTAATCTCTCCAGGAGATTACATGTGTTCTTCTGCCTTTTCTAAGAGCATTGTGTTTTAAAATTTGAAGAACTTTCATTTGTATAAGAATGTATAAGAATTACAGCATGTAGCGATGAGAAAATGTGCTATAGTCTCAATTGACTAAATAGAAGAATAAAGGTAGCCACAGAGAAAAGCTAGCAGTGTTTTGCATTTCTAATTATTTAGGTAAGCAAATGCCTTTAAATAGTTTTGATTAAGTTGACTGTGTTAGTTTGTTCTCAAGGTGCTAATAAAGACATATCTAAGACTGGATAAGTTATAAAGGAAAGATGTTTAATTGACTCACAGTTCCACAGGGTTGGGGAGGCCTTGGGCATCTTACCATAATGGCAGAAGGGGAAGCAAACATGTCCTTCACATGACAGCAGCAAAGATACCTGCCAAGCAAAAAGAGGAAAATCACCTTATGAAAGCATCAAATCTCTTGAGAACTCACTTACTGTCAAGAGAACAGCATCAGGTTAACAGCTCCCATGATTAAATTACCTCCCACTGGGTCCCTTTCAGGACACATGGGGATTATGGGAACTATGATTCAAAATAAGATTTGGGTGGGGTCACAGCCAAACTTTATCATCCCACACCTGGCCCCTCCAAAATCTCATCTGCTAACATTTTAAAATACAATCATATCCTCCTAACAGTCCTCCAAAGTCTTAACTAATTCCAGGATTGACTCAAAAGTCCAAGTCCAAAGTCTCATCTGAGACAATGCAAGACCTTTACACTTATGAACCTATAACATTAGAAGCAAATTAATTACTTCCTAGATACAATGGAGGTACAGGCCTTGGGAAAATATAGTCATTCCAAATGTGAAAACATGGCCCAAACAAAGGGGCCACATACCCCATAAATGTCTGAAATCCAATAGAGCAATCATTAAACCTTAAAGTTTCAAAATGATCTTCCTTGATCTCTCATCCAGGTCATGGTGATGCAAGAGGTGGGCTCCCTCAGCCTTGCACAACTTCTGCCCCTTTAGCTTTGCAGGGTAAAGCCCACCTCCTGACTGTTTTCACGAGCTTTTGTCGAACATCTGCAGCTTTTCCAGGTTCACAGTGCAAGCTGTCGGTGAATCTACCATTCTGGGGTCTGGAGGTCAGTGGCTCTCTTCTCACAGCTCCACTAGGTAGTTCCCTAAGGGGGACTCTGTGTGGAGGATCCAACCCCACATTTCCCTTCCCCACTGCCTTAATAGAGGTTCTCCAAGAGGGTTCCATGCCTCAGCAGACTTCTGCTTGGACATCCAGGCATTCCATACATCCTCTGAAATCTAGCTGGAGGTCCCCAAACCTCTCCTGTGGACTTCTGTTTCTAAGTCTCTAGGGAGTTTCAAACTTCCTCACATTTTCCTGTGTTCTTCTGAGCTCTCCAAACTGTTCCAACCTCTGCTTGTTACCCAGTTCCAACGTTGCTCCCTCACTTTCAGGTGTCTTTATAGCAGTACCAATTAACTTTATAGCAGTGCCAGTCTACCCAGTACCAATTTACTGGGTAGAGGGGTACTGCTATATTAATTAAGCAGTATTAGTTAATTTTCATACTGCTAATAAAGACATACCTAAAACTGGGTAATTTATAAAGGAAAGAGGTTTAATTGACTCATAGTTACACAGGGTAGGGGAGGTCTCAGGAAACTTACAACTGTGGTGGAAGGGGAAGAAATCATCTCCTTCTTCACATGACGGCAACAAGAAGTGCCAAGGAAAAGCAGAAAAAGTCCCTTATGAAACCATCAGCTCTTTTAAAAACTATAATGAAAAGAGCATCAAGGTAACCACCCCCATGATTCAGTTGTCTCCCACTGGGTCCTTCTCATGACACATGGGGATTGTAGAAACTACAATTCAAGATGAGACTTGGGTGAAGAAACAGCCAAACCATATCATTGGTTCTTTCTCTAATTTCTAATTTTAAGTTTGTCTGCTTTATTCCACTTATAACGAAGAGATTTTCTAGCTAGATCTCTCCAGCTTAGCAAATGAGTAAAAAATGTTTTTAATTTTACTTGAAATAAATACTTATGAAGGGATTCAATCTTAATATTTATTTCAAAATGAAACTATGGAAGACTTTAAAAATATATTATTTATTCTTTGCAGCCCTCTTAGGTGTGTTTGATACTTTGAGAAGTATATAGGTGTGGGAGAGACAATGTACATGCACAAGAAAGACAGATAAATAAGGATCCAGAACAGTCAGTAGAAGATAAATGGTAGGATACATGCAGAAGCTAACAGTATATGGAGAGAAGTGCATATAAAGAAGGAGTTACACTGGCTACATACAGTGTTGCTTACCAGTGGGTACACATTCTGATAAGTGTGTACTTAGACAAATTTGCCTTTGTTCAAACATCATAGAGTATACTTACCCAAAACTAGATGAGGGAGCCTGCTCCACACCTATCCTATACAGTATAGCCTATTGCTCCTTGGCTACAGACGGTACAGCATGTTACTCTACTCAATTCTGCAGTACAGCATGTTACCCTAACAATACAGCATGTTACTACCGAACTATGTGTACAGCATATTACTCTGCTCAATACTGCAGGCAATTGAAACAAAATGATGCTTGTGTATGTAAATGAATCTTTTTAAACTTTTTTTGTTCAGAAGTAAGACACCAACATACACACTATACTAAACCTATATACACAAGGTATGGTTCATCAGTATCACTGTCTTCCATATCCACATCTTGTCCCCCGGGAAGGTCTTCAAGGACAGTAACACACATGGAACTGTCATCTACTAAGATAACAATGCATTCTTCCAAAAAGCTTCCTGGAGGACCTGCCTGCGGCTGTATTGAGTTTACTTTCTTTTTTCTAAATAAGTACATTCTGAAATAATCATAAAATGTATGTATAATAAACACATAAACTAGTAATAGAGTAACATTTATTATAATTGCATTTGTATGTGTTATACTTTTATATGACCGGCAACATAGTAGCTTTTTACACCAATGTCATCACAAGGAAGTGAGTAGTATGTTATGCTATGGCCATCATTATGATGGCTATGACTTCACTAGGTTATAGAATTTTTAGGCTCCACTATTATTCTATGGGAACATCATCATATATGTGTTCTATTGTTCACTGAAATCTCATTATGAGGCACATAAATATTTTCTGTCAGGAGGAAATAAGGAAGTAAATGTGGAGGCAGGTAGAGTTATGGATTAAGAGTCTAGAAGTTAAGAAAATTTCTTTATACATATTTATTATATCCATAACATGTAAGACTAGAAAAAAAAAAAAAAGAAGGTAAAATAATATGGGATTTAAGGCCAAGCACAGTGCTCACACATGTAATCCCAGCATTTTGGGAGGGGCGGGTGGATTACCTGAGGCTGGGAGTTCTACGCTAGCTTGGCCAACATGGTGAAACCCTGTCTCTACTAAAAATATAAAAATTAGCTGGGCATGGTGGTGTAATCTCAGCTAAGCGGGAGGCTGGGCAGGAGAAGTGCTGGAACCCGGGAGGCAGAGGCTGCCATGAGCCGAGATCACGCCATTGTTCTCCAGACTCCAGCCAGGGTGAAAATAGTGAGACTCCATATAAAAAAAAAAAAGAAGGAAAAGAAATGTGAGATTTAAAGAGAATTAAGAAGGTAAAATCAAGTTTGGGCTTAGATATTATGAAAATTCTCTTATACATATTTATTACCTCCATGACATGGACAAGTAAGACTAGGGAAAAAAAGGAGGGTAAAAAATGTGGGATTTAAGGAGAATAGAGAATATATAATAGAATTATTTTAGAAAGTAGAAAAAGAAATACAACAAAATGCCTCTTTGTTGTTGTTTAGCACCCAGTTGAAGTTGCTTATTTATATTTTATGTATTGTGCTGTACACACAGTAAAGAGCTCCACAAGTCAGAAGAGGAGGAGAAAGGAAAATAACCAGAGCTATGAATATATTAAATGGCTACATAATCAAGGAAAAGCAGATGCCAGTAAAGGGAATTTGCTTTTTTAATTATCCTATCATAAAATGTGTAAGAGAATTAGGTGGAAACTACAGTTGTTAGACTACAAAATGAATAAGTGAAATGAAAAGATGAAGTTAATACTTTTAATTGATCACAGAACTTTTAGCAACTGAGAGCAAACAAACATATGGCATTTTGAAAGTTGTATTATGAAGTTCTTAATTATCTGTATACAGAATTACTATGTATTATTGATGTGTTATCTTTAAAATGCAATATACACAAAAAGTCTTGTTAAAAATTATCTTTGAAAGGTTTTATAATCCATGAATTTCAAGTTCAGTAACAAGAACTAAGAAAATTAAATATCTTGTCTAAAATCACCCTCTGGAATGGTAAACAAATGGCTGTTTCATGCGTTCATGCTCATGGGATTGTTGAGCAAAGTTTTGTGATTTTAGCATATTTTATCATTGCTTGAGCAATGTTGGAAGGGATATGAATCAATCAAGCAAGATTAGCTTATGTGGCAATAACAAACAACCACAAACACTCAGTGTCTTAAAGCTACAATGGTTGTATGTTTTTGTTTTTGTTTCTTAATTTCTTACCCAAGTTACATATTTAAAAATAGTCGGAGTTGCTGAACTGTGTCACTATCTTCCTAATAAAGTAGCCACTATTAAAAATGTTCTCTCTAGAAGGAAACAAATAAACAAACAATGTCACAAAGCATCCTCTGAATTTTAAATAGATTTAAATCACCTGGAAATTTGAATCACTTGTAAAGAGACAAATCATTTCTGGTCCCATTTCATTTGAAATAATCAGAAGAAGAAACAACTTCAAAAAGATGGGAAAGTGCAAACATACAAAGTGGCTAAAAAGAAAAAAGAGCTAGCATATTATGAAGAAATCTAATGTGCATTAGACTCCCTATAAAATAAAAGACATTGAAACTTCTTATTGTGTAAATGTCAAGGTTCTGAGGTAAACATTAATTTTTCTGTGAGTCTTCTTGGTTAGGAAAATTAATTTACTTTTCATATTCTCATATCAAGTAAACATCAAAGTTGAATTTAGAATTCAAACTGCCATTTAGCAACCGGTTGAGAAAAAAAAATGATTTATTTTTTTCAAAGTTAAAAATGAAAAAAGATTCCTTGTAGAGCTAACTGAATGCAAATGGCACCATAAATTTGATTTTAACGCTCTTGAAAATAAATTCTACATTTATGTGCCTCTGTAATTAGTTCCAATCAGCACACTATAAATATGTAAGGATTTTACCCATCTATTATTTGCATCTTCCGTCTAAAGCTCTTCAGTTGAAATGACAAACACAAATTCTGAGCAGGTAATACTTCAATGTGGATTTGTCTAAGATTTAAAATAAAAGCTATTGACAATTCTTCCTTTATTCTTGAGTTTTAGTCTTATTTATCCTTCTACTGAATACAGTAATCATTTCTGTCTAAAAATCAGAGAATACTAAAAGAGATGATATTAACTTAGAATTGAAAAGAAATGAATTTTAGTTATCATGGGGGCCTGGGAATTAGGGATATATTCTCATTATTAATAACCTAAAAGATTTACTAAGTGAAGATAAAAAGTACATATTATATATATAGAAATAAGAGTGTTGGGGTTTCTAATAATACTTCTTCTTTCTTATGGTACTGTTCTCCTATTAAAGTCAGTGTCTTTCAATGCATTGCAACTATAAAATATGTAACAAGTTTCGTATACATCCAGCAGCAGCGAATAATATACCTTTACATTGATCCTCTTAAAGGTTTGATATAAGTTGGGACATGCCACTTCAGAGATGCTTTGCATCTTAAACTTTTCTCAGGATGGTGATGCTTGAAACCACACAGTTGGGAAGTACTCCTGTATACATGTAATTCTGCTATACCTACCTTCAACTCAGATACTTTGGTTGAAAGTAAATAAAAACTATTCCAACATCAGTTTTCTTCATATATCAAATCAGAAAGTCAAGAACAGAAAATTTAGTGCCTTCATATTTCTAGAGGTTGTATGAATGTCATGTTAAAGATTGTACTACTTAGTACTTTCAAAGCTGTGTCACCCAGTGTGACTATATAAGTAAATAACCCTTACAACAACAATACCAAAAAAAAAAAAAAAAAAAACAGCAAGTAATAATTCCAGTATAATTGGGCTAGGTAAAGTTAGGTACAATCTAATGTATCTACTTGCAATTTGTGAAACTATTTTAGTTTAGGCAATGAGGTTTTGATCTCAAAATCAGTTTAAATTTAGTGGGCATTTCTTCAGGAGCACATTACTTTTACAGATAATGGAGATCTTCAAATATTGTATTCTCAAGAGTGTTGATGGTATCTTAATCTATGTGTAAGCATTTTCTAGGATTTCAGCTACCTTTTCATTCATTTAACATACATTTATTTAGCACCTCTTATGAGCAGGCATTGGTCACACATAAGAAGGTAAGAAAAATTGATACATTCTATCCTTTGACAGTACACAGTCTAGGGACAGAACAAAAATACCCAACTAAATTCAAAATTAGAAAATTCAAATAATTGTGATAAAATAAAAGTCCAAAATATTATTCATAACACATAAAGTGTACCTCACTAATTTGGAAGCTAGGAAAGGTTTTCTGCAAAAAAAAAATATATATTTTTAAGCTGTAAAATAAAGAATCTTTCAAAGTTAAATAGACAAAGTTTAAAGTTTGAGAAAGAAATAATGCTCTTCAGAGAACATTTCTAGAAAGAGAACAATAGAGAAGAAAGCCAGTAACACAGGAAGAGCATCAAATGTTTGAAGAACCCATACCTGTCTGGTGAAGTTGAAGCATAGAGAGCTGGGGACAAATGTATGAGATAAAGTGAAAAGATTTTACAAGGAATAGAAAATATTGGATTTTGTAAGTCGAGTTAAATGTTTACGTTTTTATTCTATGAATAATGAGATGTAAAACATATTTTACAAATTCAATGGCATTATTAGATTTACATTTTTAAAAGATAACTGTGTTTGCAGTGTAAAAATCAGTCCGATTTATAGGACAGAGTAAGCTATGTAATGTATGAAGAACAGCTTTTCTATCACCATGCAATAATCATAACACTATTATAGAAAGATTTTTTAATATAAAAATAAACATAATACCCACATAGAATAATTACTTTAAAAAAATTTTAAATCACTGTGGAAGTTTTCTATCTGAAAACATGCATGTACCCAATCTCTGAAAAGAAAACCACAAATTAAAAGTGTTATGTGATTCAAAAATAAACGAAAGATCTAGAGGAAGATGGAAAATAAGATGCTTCAGGGTCTTCCTATTGCCAAAATGTGGATATGAACAAGTATCTACACTCAAAAGTAACTTCACAAGAGCTAAGGAAACCAGGTGAGAGATCACAACACCTGACTGTAGCGCAATAATAAGAAAAGACGTATTGAAGAAACATTGAAGAGGGTAGGAAAGACAGTTTTACACTACCTGTATCAACCCTCCCCACAACCCCAGGCAGCACACTATGAAAAGAGATACTCTTTGCTTGGGAGGAAGAGAGGAAAGTGAGCACAGGAATTTTCCCTGGACTTCAAAACTGTGATCCCCACAGTAAAACTCAGAACCAGTCAGGCTCCCATGGCCTCCAAAACCAGGTTATATTCTTGAGGATAAACCTTCAGACTCGTCTTGGTAGAGGTGGGAATTTTAAGCACAAAGCTTAAGACCTGTGATATAAACTCAGTCTCTAGACCACACCATGGCTTGGCTTCAGTGGTCCCAGGATCCTGACAGCCTTCAGTGGCAGACAGACTTTAGGAGTCCTGTGATTCTAGTCTGCTCCAGAACCTCACCAGTCACAAAAGACTGACTTCAGCTTTGTCTCAATGCCATACCACCATACTGGCTACAGCAGGCCCAAGCATTGGGCATGTCCAGTGCTTTGTTAACCACAGTGGTCCCCAGGTCAAGAAACATGCCAGACAGCCTGCCTAGAATCTCTGAATGGGCTGACTGTTAAAGGCATTTCCAGAAAAAGGTAGTCTCTAATGACTGGAATGAATATCCACTTTTTCAAATCTGCTGACTTCAATACATGGTCATAAGGGATAAGAAAAGAAGGGAAATATGACATCGTTAAAGGGACAAATCAAAGTGCTAGGGATCAATCATAGGTAAAGGAAGATGTATAAGGTACTTGCCAAAGAATTCAAAATAACTGCTTTAAGAGGGCTCAGAGAACTTAAAAATAAAACACAGGGAACAATTCAAAGAAATATAAGGGAGCAAAATGAAACAGAGATTGAACTGATTAAAACAAAACTAACAAAAATTTTTGAGTTGAAAAATCTTATGAACAAAATGAAAATTATAATACAAAGCATCAGTTGCAGAATCAATAAGTAGAAGAAACAATAAAGAATCTGTGAAATTGAAGGCAGGTTATTTGAAAATCAAAGAATGAAGAAAAAAGAATGAAGAAAGCTTTGAGACTTACAGGACAGCATCAGAAAGGCAAATTACTGAATTATAGGAGATAAAGTAGGATAAAGGAAAGAAAGGGGTAGAAAGTTTATTTAAATAAGTAATAGCAGAAAGCTTTCCAAATCTGGTGAAAGATATAATTATCCAAGTACAGAAAGGTCAAGATCTCCAGTTTCAATTCAAAAAGGATGATCTCAAGAAACATTACAATCAAACTGTCCAAAATCAAAGACAAAGAGAAGATCCTAAAAGCAGCAAGAGAAAAGATGCAAATAACAAAAGACAGTTTCAGTAAGACTAGCAGATTTCTCAGCACATCCCTTACAAACCAGGAGAGACTGAGATGAGTGCCTGAAGAGAAAAAAACACTTCCAATAAAGAATACTGTTCTCAGCAAGGCTATCCTTTAGAAATGAAATAAAGAATTTTCCAGACAAATAAAAGCTGAGGCAGTAAGTTCATGACACTCAACTTATAAGAAATGATAAAGGTAGTTCTTCAAACTCAAAGAAAAAAAGACACTAATGAGTAACATAAAAACATCTGAAAATATAAAACTCACTGAAAAAAGTAAGAACATAGTTAAATTAAGAATATTCTGTTACCGTAATGGTGATGTATAATCCATTTATATCTTTAATATAAAGGCTAAAAGAAGAAACTATTAAAAATAATAATTGCTACAATAATTGCCACAATAATTTGTTAAGCAATATGAAATATAAAAAGATGTAAATTGTGACATCAAAAAGACAACATATATGGGAGTGGAGTAAAAGTATAGAGGCATTTTATGTGATCAAAGTTAAGTTATTATTGGCTTAAACAAAGCTGTCTTATGTGTGATTTTTTCAAGCTTCATGGTAACTACAACAAAGACCTATACTAGATACAATAAAAAATTAAATGCAAAAAATATACATATACCACTAGAGAAAAACACTTAACCATAAAGGAATATAACAGCAAAAGAAGAAAGGGAAAAAGGATCTACAAAAAAAGTAGAAAAAAATTAACAAATTAGCAGTATAAAGTCAATATATGTCAATAATAACCTTTAAAATAAATGGATCAAATTCTCCAATAAAAAGACTTCGAATAAAAGAATGATAAAAAGTAAACATAGCCCCACTATATGCTGTCTGTAAGAGACTCTACTGTAAAGACACACATAGACTGAAAGTGAAGAAATGGAAAAACATATTATATTCAAATAGAAATTAAAAGAGATAAGAATACCTGTATTAGATAAAATATAGTTTAAATCAAAAACTGTAAAAAGAGACAAAGAAGGTCATTGTATAACAATAAAGGGGTCAATTCAAAAAAGAATGACTAAAAAGTGCAAATTAGTAAACACACACACACACAAAAATAAACAACACCACAAATTGACATAACATATTGTACAAGGAAAGACATATTCAAATTTGATGGGTATTTTGTTTGTTTGTTTTTGTGGAAGCAGTAATTTGAAATATTTTTATATCTACTATGAAACTGTAACTTTTCCAAATCTCAGAAGAAATGTTTGTTACAAACCCAACAGTACATATTATATTATATTTTATATTATACTATAGTATAATATATCATATTACAATATATATTATGATACATTATATGTTAAATAATATTATGTTACATAATCTTATAAACATATTTCCCTCTCTATACTAAAATGAATATTTTTGTATTAAAGCAGTCAAATTTAATTGCTCAAACAATTGTAAAATTTAAGTCTAATTGGTATGTCAATAGAGTTTACAGATTACTCAAAAACTGTTAACAAGAAAATCAACATGTAAAAACTAAAATTCTTATCTAATTTGGCAATGGTCATATGACTTCAGTAAACATCAAAACATGCCATTTTAAGTTATTAACTGTTAGTAACTTAAGATAATTTTATTAAGTATTAATAAAATATAATTTATGACATACATGTGCTACCAAATATAAGTCAATTATGATATTCAAAAGCCAAATTTTTATTCTCTGATAACCATAAAAACAAAAATAATGAAGTCTTAGGAACCATCCTCAGATTTCTGTTCACATATTCTGGAAAGTGAGTCTCAAAAATACTTTGTGTCTCCCTAGATTAGAGACTCTTAGAAAATGCTAAAATCAAGAATAGGAATTAATTAAAGATTTTATTAACCTCAAAGGCAATGCCTGATTTGTTATGAAGCTGAAATCCACAGCAGTCCTGTTAGAAATAAGTTCAAATCAGGTGACTTAATAGAGTGTTTATCCAGTGCACCATCTAGCATGAACATTCAGAAAGTAAATAAACCCAAGTGTAAGCCATTGCAGGACTTAAAGTTATATTCCTCTACAGAATAGACACTTAAACTTTTAAATTAATAATCATTACTAGATATTCTATATGATTATTTCTATCAACATCAAACTGAGCCATTCAGAGAAGTGTATCATGTGCTTTAAAATTTTCTAGATCAATTTACATTCATTTAAACTACTCATTCTTTTCCTTATTCTAAAAATATAGAACATATATTTAATATGTAAAATGTGCAACAAAAAAGGTAGTATATTTAGTTGTTTCACCATGGTGATTAAATATTTATACTGGGGTATCATTCTCTCTTTTAACTGTGAGTGTTATCATAAGTAAGTAAACGGTTTTTCCATTTTAACTAAACAAAGTATCATCATCATCTACCAGGACTGTTTTTATTTTTGCCTCCAAGATGGCTGAGTAGAAGCATTTCTAGCATTCCTCTTCCATTTGGCAGAACCAAAATAGTATGTAGACAATCACACTTTGAATACATTATTCAGGAAGGGATACAGGAGTTCAACAGAATGTTGAAAAGAAGTCTGCAGATCTGGGAGGGAAAAGAAAAGGGGAGGGGCAGCCTGAGTGGCCAGGATCAGCCAGGTGCTGGGTGCAAGTCCTCAATATGGGAAAGGGTGAGTGAGTGTGCCTCTTTGGTCCACTTTTCTATTGGGGAATTGTGCAAGCAGAGACACAAGGGGAGCACCTGTCCCTCCCAATTCCTGAATCTAGCTTGAGAAGCAGCCAGAAGACTGTCAGAAGGAATTGCTTCAGGAGTGTCTCATGCCCTTTTCTAGACCTGGGATGCCATTCTTGATCCTAGTTCCTCGCCATCTGTACATGGTCCTTGAAAGCAGCAGCATTTTTCCTGGCTGTTAGGGATGCTTAGGTGGCAACTATGGAAATGGGACTTTACTGCAAGATGGGTTTTCACAGGTAGTTCTGAGAATTGAGTGTGGAGTGGCACCTAGCCACTGGTGGAGCTAGCTATCCTGAGGATTGCCTTGTCCTGTCCCAACAAGAGTGCTGCCTGTACCTGCCATTAGGAGGCCTGGGTTCAAGAGACCTGGGTTCAAGGTTGTGTGGTTTAGCTCTGCCAAGCTTCTCCTCACTTTCTGAGACAGTGTGGGATCCATGTTTATGGGTGTTCCACAAATCAACCCACCACATGGGACACCCAAGCACTTTTCTTAGGGAACATAGGTCAGATTTATATATCCTACCACTGCCCCCACAGCTGTATTTGTTTTTCACCTGCAATTGTCACCTAGAGGATAGCCCATACATTTCATTACCATTATAACAACTGCTAACACAAAAACACTCAGAAACTACATAAGGATCTCATGACAACTGCTCCATTTTTTTTAGTTGAACAGGCAAGACAGAAAAACAAATATTTCTTCTTTTCACTTACAGTTGGGAGCCAAATAATGTATGCACATGGATGCAGAGTGTGGAATGATAGGCAATGGCATCTTGGAAGGGTGAGGGTATAGGAGGCAGGTAGAGGATGAAATACAACTTTATGTACAATGTACACAGTTTGGGTGGTGGATACCCTAAAGGCCCTTACTTCACCACTATACAATCTATGCATTTAACAAAATTAAACCTGTACCCCATAAATTTATGTAAATTTAAAAAAGGAATCCACCAGAAAAAAATATGTATATATAATTATAAAAATATATTTCACAGATAGTTTATTGCACTAAAGGATTTCACCAGAACAACTATGAAGAAGGATAGTATATTCGAAATAATTCTTTAGCTTTTTTCTGAAATATTCTTGTCATTTTGATTTATCTGTTACACAGTTCTCTCACTGGAGGATTAGTAAGTTTATAGATGCTCTCCATTTTGGAGTATTACTTAAGAACTAGCAGCAAAATTATTTTCTATTTTTAAGTATTTTAAAAAGTTAATTTTATTCTTATTTCAATAGTTTTTGGGGTACAGGTGTTTTGGGGTTACATGAGTAAGTTCTTTAGTTGTGATTTTTGAGATTTTGGTGCATCTGTCACAGGAGCGGTATATACAGCACCTAATATGTAGTCTTTTATCACTCACGTTGTTCCTAACATCTCCCACTCTGAGATCCCAAAGTCCAGGATATTATTCTTATGGCTTTGCATTTTTTATCATCTGAGCTCTCACTTGTAAGTAAGAACATACAATATTTGATTTTCCATTCCTGAGTTATTTCATGTAGAATAATGTCCTCCAGCTTTATTCAGGTTGCTTCAAAAGACATTATTTCAATCCGTTTTATGGCTGAGTAGTATTCCATGGTGCATATACACCACATTTTCTTTCTTCACTCATTAGTTGATGAACACAGGGTGGTTTTATATCTCTGCAATTGCAAATTGTGCTGCTATGTGCATGTGTCTTTTTCTTATAATTCTTTCTTTTCATTTGGGTAGATGCCCAGTAGTGAATAGCTGGATTGAATGGTAGCTCTACATTTAGTTCTTTGAAAAATCTCCATACTGTTTTCCATAGTGGTTGTACTAGTTTACACTTCCACTAGCAGTGTGAAAGTGTTCCTTTTTCTCAACATCCATGCCAACATCTGTTGTCTTTTTACTTTTATATTTCATTCTTGCAGGAGTAGGGTGGTCTCTCATTGTGGTTTTAATTTGCATCTCCCTAATAGTGATGTCTAGCATTTTTTCATATGTTTGTGTGCTGTTTATATAACTGCTTTTGAAAATTCTCTATTCATGTCCTTTACTGCTAACTTTCCCCTATGTAGAAGTTCATAGTTTGTATGTCTGCTAAATTTGTAGCTTTAAAACTAAAATATATGGTATCCAATCTAGTCTTTAGCTTGAAAAGATGTTACTAGCTGGCAAATTCTAGTAATGAGACAAAAATTCCAAGCGTTTTGACTAGAAACCAAAACAAATTTAGCTTTATATATTCTCTCTGAGTCACACAGACTATAAACCATATTGACAGGTAATATTAGTCTGAATTCTTCATAGTGTGGTGAAATGGGCTTCCACTGGAAGTTAGAAGTTATGGCATTTCATCCTATCTCTGCTAAAAATAGTTGAGCAAATCACTGAGCAAACCAAATCCTGAAGTTCCTTCACATGATTGCATAATTCTTATTTAGACTAGGTCTCTACAACTCTTTACAATCTTTATAATATCCTATTATTTTAACATTAACATTCCCAGAAACAAAAAAAATTGTATCTTTTACTCACAGATACATTTTTACTATGTATGAGTTTGTTGAATAATTTATACATAGTTAACTATATTTGGGTTTACCTTCCCAAGACTATGGGCATGTGTGTCAAATAAGTGACATTTATAAGGCGTTTATATATTAAGTGAACAGAACTTAAAAGCTTGACTTAAACTCAAAATATTCTATGTGATACAAATACAGATTTTATCATTTCAAACTTATTTAGTATGATGCTGTATTTTTTTAATATTATAAGTTTATAAGTATAAAAAGGCCACCACTAGTTCACAAAATTTAATACTCTGATTTACATATCAAAACAGTTATACCATTAATGGTTAACATTTCAAATTATTTATTTTTGGGGTCAATTTTTACACTCATTATTTACCTCATGATTTTCTTAGGCTTGAGAGCCTAAAGAAGATCTAAATCACCAGGAGTGCTGGCTCCACCTGTAATCCCAGCACTTTGGGAGGTCAAGGTGGGTGGATCACAAGGTCAGGGGTTCGAGACCAGCCTGATCAACATGGGGAAACTCGTCTCTACTATAAGTACAAAAATTAGCCTGGCATGGTAGTGGCCACCTGTAATCCCAGCTATTCAGGAGGCTGAGGCAGGAAAATGGCTTGAACTCAGGAGGAAGAGGTTACAGTGAGCCAAGTTCATGACACTGGACTCTGCCTGGGTGGCAGAGTGAGACTCTGTCTCAAAAAAAAAAAAAAAGATCTAAATTACCCCTTTGATTACCAATCAGATCCAAAGAGAAACTCAATATAAAAGTTAAAATGTTAATGAGATGAAAGAGTAACAAAAAGGGTAACAAAGAGATAAGAAAGAGGTAAAGAAGGAGAAAGAAAAGGAGGAAGAGAAGGAAGGAGAAAGAGGAGGAAGAGGAAAAGAAGCAACATGTGTAAAGAGGGTAAAATGGACCAATGATTTGGAGCTAATTTAAATATTATCTGATGCACCGGGACCTTGAAACAGGAAAAGCTCTTTTATTGAAATATTAAACATGAGTGATTATTTTTATATAGCATACAAGTTTCATAATATCTTAACTTTAATTATATTTTCAGCTAATGAAATATTATCTAACTTCACAAGCTGACACTTGAAAATCAACTTATATCAGTGAAGCATTTTTGACAGGCATCCATTCATTCATCAAGATTTTCAAAGTACTGATTTTGTGCTATGTTTTGGGTTATTTTCTCAACATACAGAGTGAAAAAACAGGTTTAAATACCACCTTCACAGAGCAGTTCTTAAATTATAAATTGCGTATGAATCACTAAAAATCTTATTAAATTGTCAATGTTTGAGGCATAGCAAAGTGAATTTATCAATTTGTTAGAAAATGAATAGAAAATGAACTCCAGGAATTGGAACCTTTAACTATGACCTGTAAACCAAAAAGTATCTGAGACAGATCTCAATCAATTTAGAAGTTTATTTTGCCAAGGTTAAAGACAGGCCTGGAAAAAAACGTCCATAGCTTCTTCTAATGATGATTTGAGGACTTCAATACTTAAAGGGAAAAAGTGGGCTGGAGGGGAAAGAGGGAGGGTATAGTCACATTACTGAATCCACATGTTACAAGAGGAAATTAGCAGTGAGGAAAGAGTCAATGACTTCAACAAGCACTCAATAAATCAGAAATTTACACAAGAAAGGTGAGCGTAGAGTAGCTACCTGTGGAGATGTTTAACCACCTATCTACAACTATCTGCTTAGGAATGAAAGGAAAGGAAAGAAAGTTTCATGCATGATTCAGCTTTTAGCTTAATTTATTATTAATTAATTTATTTATTTATTATTTATTTATTTATTCTTATTTATTCTTTATTATTATTTATTTATTCTTATTCTCTGTTCTTTATTTTTATTTCTTATTTATTTATTTATTTATTTATTCTTATCTCCCAAGTCTGCTTAAAAAAATGTCTTTTAGAGAAAGTACATTGGAAGAAAATAAGTATCTGGTTTCAGCTTTTGTCCAATCTCTCATGGCTAGGATGGTTTATTCCTAGGTGGATAGGTCCCATATTGTGAGGAAAGTAAACAAAGCTCATTGTTAGCAGGTTGTGAAGTCTCCCACTCCATTAAGGAAAATCATGGAAGGAAGAGAGAAAGATAAGAGAAGAATAAAAATGAGAAATAAAAAAACAAAAGTGAAAACAATAGTGGAAAACTGATATAGACCATGTTACTCTGAAGTCCATATATCAGTAGGCAAGTTAAAAGTATATATTTATATATACACTTTTATAAGATACAATATATATTATAATATATAATGTATAATAAAATGTATAATACATGTTTTTTTTTGTATGTATATATTAGATATATATGCATGGATTGTTTTCATTTTCATTTTATTGTTTAAATTTTCCAGCTTCAGGTTACAGAGCTTTAAGAAAAGCATATTTTTAATTTTTTGTAATTTCAAATCATTGAAAATGGGGAAAAAAGGGAACAAAATAAAAAACATGACTTTAGAGACTTGTAGCTAAGAAAACTTTAGGATTCAGTTCAAATTTCAGAAAATAATAAAAATTGAAAATTATTGGACAAAGCTAGAATCTAATAAGAAGTATACTATAGTTTATTTTGAAAAACAATTCGTATCTGTAATTACCCAATTTTATTAAACACAAAAATCATAGCAGGACCAATTTGTTTGTAAAATAAATTTTACAAACTTATGGTTATTTCCCTAAACTTCAACAAGAATAATCATTTGCCCTCTAAGTGTTTTTAAGCAAAAACAACAAAAAATGGCCTTGCTAGAACCTTTTGCATAAGACATCTAAGATTAGACCTTTCTAAAAGCCTTGATCCCAGGCAAAGATTTATCTGTGCCTGCAGATACTTGTATGAATTCAATGAATTTCTCTCTTTTTGAGGTCCCAAGTAAGCTTGGGGTTCCTGGGCCAGTCAGAAAGTGACAGTCTTTGTCTACCACAGTTCAGGACCCTCTTAAGGACTATGTATGAGACCTGGTTGTCCAAGGCGCTTTTATAATCTCTGTAGGTCAGCCCTATTTTCTGAAGGCCATCTGAAAATATGTCATCCTAGTCAAAACCTTGATAAAATAACCAATGTCTCTAATCATGTTTTGTTATAAAAGAAAACAGATTCTTACTGACCTTATGCAAATCGGTATATTATCTATAAATTAAGACTAATAAAATAGTGTCCACATTTTGGAAACATGTTGAGAAAAGAGAATTATGTTTTAAATTTTGCTCATAAGCATTTATTTTATTCAGTTTTTAAAAGCTTAAATAGCATAACAAAGGAAAAAGTTTTATTGACTCTGAAATACAAAAAGAACCATCAATGTTTTAAACAAAGATTGTAAAAGGTTATTTTAAGTCTTCTATTAGTTCACTCCATGCAGTGAACTCTTCTTCTGTTCCATATTAGATTAGCAATCCTCATGAATATATAACATTGACATGAGAGTCCTGGAAGATTTTCTTTTCATTCCAATAGCACAATCTCAAAATTTATCAGAAACTTATATTTTAGAGAACTCCCCAGAATTCTGTAGCTGATTATAAATAAGCCTTACAAAGCATCAAAGTATAATAACAATTGTGGATAAAATAAGTCTTAGAACAGCAATGATAAAAAAAAAATTGACAGGAAAATTTGGTTATTTCTGTGGCTTGAAACTACTTAGCACAATCATAATTACTACTAATAATATATGCTAAGACATATGAGAGTCACAGAAATCTCATATAATTTTGGAACTAATACTAATAATACATTTATATAAATAGAATACAAAATATGTTAGACATTATTTCATAGGTGACAATGCTGTCTATGATTTTATTATATCAATATAAGCAAATATAACTGTTTTGGAATTCAGAGAAGCTAATTAAGAAAATGAGGTCAAAATGAATAAATTTAGCATTGGATTTTGGAAATTTGTGAAATAGCAAAGGTTTAAGACACTTAATGTCATCAAATGAGGTCATAGATTATTGTAAAACAAGTCATTCATTTAGCCTATATAATTCAACTCTTTATTTTAAAAAAGTAAAAACCTTTACTCTTTATTAGAAGAGAATTACTTTTCCAAATAATAATCCCTAGTAAAGACAGTATGATGCCAGTTAAATATCTTTCAAATCTGATCAACAAATCTATTAAATATTTATCATCTTTACCATAAGATATGATTTTTGCAAAACTTTTTATAAACTTTTATAATTTTTTTTCTTAAAATGAGAAGAAAACCTGGTTAAACTGATACAAGGTCCCAAATGCTAGTCTTGCATCTGTGTGCCTTTATATTAATGTTTAATTTATGGCACAACATAACTCATTGTTTCTCTCAAAATTGGCTCTTACAATCTCACTTACCTACATTTTCCACAATAGTTCTTCAGACTAGAGGGGTTGAGTAGTTTTAATTTTCATCCCTGTGTCTCAGGAACACAGTTTGTTTTGATAGTCATCTTCTCCTGGGTCTGACGATGAGGTTTCAACTACAGTCAATGTTTAAGGTTTAGCAGGAGTTGGTGTCATTTCTGTATCCAAGAATCAAAGCCCTGTAACATAACAGCACAAGAATTTTAAACACCATAAAGGTATATGCGTGTAATAAGATTAATTTTTTTTAAAATCTCAGTTTTTACTGAGCAAAAACTGAGATTTTTAAAAAACTTAAAAACATTGATATAGAAATTTTTTCAATAAAATTTAAATGTTTTTCTTAGACTAATTACCAAAAAATAAAAAGGAAAAGAAAAAGAAAAAAGATCTTGTGCAGTGTGATTGCTTTTCCTTATGGGGAGTTCATTTAGATAACCTGCAGTTTCAATCTAATGAAAAGGGTACTTAAATTTATTAGACATAGTAAGAGTGAAATCACTGAAGATTTTACATTTGATAGAGCCATTTAGACATATTACAAGAAACCAAGCATATAGAATTATTGTATGAGAGGAAAACATTTATTTTAGATCTTCAAAATAAAATATTTTTAGCATAAGACCACAATGACAGTTAGAACCTGAGAAAAAATGTTACACGAGCTGCGTGAGCTGACAAACAGCTTAAAGGGGAGAATTATTTCAGGCCTCCTCAAACAGGAAAGAAAGCTGAAAATTAGATGAAATAAAAGTTGAATTTTGGGGTGAAAAACTAAAATCTCTTGTAGTTTTATTAAAAGTGAATAAATACTTTAAAAATTTTATTATTCTAACCAATTCTTTAATGTATTAGTGTATTCTTAATATTAAAGCCCAATTTCTAGAAAGGCTATTATACATAATTTTCCTTTTCATTATAGCCAACTCAATCACATGAAGTTTTTTTTCAAAAGTTACCTTTTTACAAATCTAATTATGACTAACAGAAACCATCTATGACATGCTTGGACTTCCTGTTTTATCCTAAACAAGTGTCTTTCTTAAATAACCAGACACTTTATTTAAGACACAAAATTACCATATATGATTCTTTCTCAGATAAAAATATTTTCCTTAAGCCTTTTTTACCAAAATTATCTCTTTGAATTTAAACTATATTTACTTCTTTATTTATTGTTTCCTTTTGCCTTTTATCATAAATAAACTTCGAATTAGATAAAGCTTATTTTCTCTTTTATAAGAACACTTGTTTTAGAATAATGTTTTTCTATAGCAAAATTATAAAATATTGGATGAATTCAGACACTTAATGAATAGATATTATTTTTATATGTATTCTGAATGATATGACAAGCATATTTATAAGCAATTATTTTATTATCTTTAATTAATTAGTTTATTTTTAATAGTTCACCTAGATTACTTTTAAAAACTGTGATATTAGGGCTGGGTGTGGTGGCTCACACCTGTAATCCCAGCTCTTTGGGAGGCTGAGGCAGGCAGATCACGAGGTCAAGAGATTAAGACCATCCTGGCCAACATGGTGAAACCAGGTCTCTACTAATAATACAAAAAAATTAGCCAGGCCTGGTGACACGTGCCTGTGGTTCCAGCTACCTGGGAGGTTGAGGTGGAATAATCGCTTGAACCCAGGAAGCAGAGGTTACAGTGAGCTGAGATTGCACCACTGCACTCCAGCCTGGTGACAGAGCAAGACTCTGTCTCAAAAAACAAAAAAAAAAACTGTGATATTAGTGAAAGTTAATCATCATTTAAAGTTATTCCCTGTTTCCCTGTTAAACATTTTTATAGCCTGTGAAAACTGGGTGATTACTTGAGTAATAAGTTTAAATAAATGGGTGTTTTTGCCAGTAACCCAGATGCAGCTGTTTTCATTAGACCAATAATACTGAATGCCTTTTTGATCAAAAAACTGCACAAAGATCATTCTGTTTGGGCTGCCTTTGTAGCTTTATAATCTTCATATCAAATTTTTACCTTAATATGTAGTAGAGATAAATATAGAACCACTTGAACAATAAGTCTAAATAATAATGTATATTGACAATTATAAAGGCATTACTGATTTTATTTTATGAATAAATTTAAAGCCAACTGTGTGTTAAATATTTACTTAAATGACATGAACTTGAAAAAGCATTTTAGCTTATTCTTTTTATTTTCTAATAAAGCATTTAAGTGCCTTTTAAAATTTAGGCCAGTTAATTAGAGCTCTTTTATATAATCTTAGTAGTGCAATATTGTACACATGACACAAATACATAGACTTAAAGACATACAGGCAGACATCTTATAGACTCATAAGAAATTTTCTTTCCTATTATAGACTTATAATTTCTCTTCCTTTTTTTTTCTTTTCTTTTTTCTTCTGTGAGAAAAAGTCTTGCTCTATCACTCAGGGTGGAGTGCACTAATACAATCATGGCTCACTGCTGCCTTAAACTCCCTGGCTCAAGTAATCCTTCCATCTCAGCATCTGGAGTAGCTGGCATGACAAGCACATGCCATCAGGCCCAGCAAATTTTTGTATTTTTTTTGTAGAGACAGAGTTTTTTTCATGGTGCCCAGGCTGGTCTCAAACTCCTAGGCTCAAGCATTCTGTCGCCTTCAGCCTCCCAAAATGTTGGGATTACAGGAGGGAGCACCATGCCCAGCCTTCTTGATAAACTCTTTCATTACCCTAAGCAGTGGTCAGCAACATAACCTTAGATTTGCATATCAAAGGAAACTCTTAGTTGAAAATCAGCAAAATTTACATTGCAAAGTACAGAGAGAGAAAGAGAGAGAGTCAGTCAGGGTGTGTTGCAGGAAGATTAAAATGGATGCCAAGTCAAACATAAAATTGTAAAAATCTACAGTAGGATTTTATAAGGAGATCAATTTTATTTACATAGGTTGTTTTAAATTTATTCTCTTATCTTTTAATCGGACCACTGAGCTCTTCCAATGCAGCCCATATTGCAGGCATTCCCACACCCCAGGCTGCAGACCAGCACTAGCTTATGGCCTGTTAGGAATTGGGCCACATACCAGAAGGTAAGTGGCAGGTGGGCAAGCATTGACGCCCAGCTTTGTCTCCTGTCAGATCAGTGGCAGATTAGGTTCTCACAGGAGCAGAAAGATAGATATAGATATATATCTTAGATCAGCTTTTAATTAAGCTGCCTTTTGTAACCAGATTATTGATGCAACCAGTTTTTCTGGAACTCAGGTTCTTGGTCTCTCCAACCCTGACAAATGGGAAAGGGGGCCTCGGTGTCTCAGTGAGTGTTACAGCTCAAATAGAACTCAGGGGCCCAAAGAGTGTGCGGTAGTGCAGTTTATTAGGCAGAGCAAAAGGGAAGTTTCCATGCCATGGAAGGGGACCCGGAGGGTGTGCCACTGCAGGCTTGGGCAGCTGGAGATTATACTGCTGAGTTATTCCCTCCCCCTTCTTGTTGTTGTCCAGTGAGAGGGATTTTTTCAAACTTTCTTTGGATTAGTTGATCTTTGAATCCTTTACCAGATTGGTTACTGTTTTAAAACCCTGAGTCACTGAGCCTCTGACAGAGGTGGGAAAATTCCTGCACTGGGAACAAAGCCCCTAGCAGGCCAGAGGTGGGAAAATTCTGGCACTGGGAACAAAGTTCCTAGCCAGCCAGAGGCAGGAAAATCCCAGCACTGGGAACAAAGCCCCTACCCGACCCTGGAAGTTTCTCTAACACAATCCCTCAGTTTAAATATAAAGCTCCTAAAAAATCCTTTCAAATTTCTTACTACTATATTTTAGTTGGGATAAACAGCTGATATTCAAAAGGAGCATAAATATCCAACCAGAAAGGACTTGATTTAGGAACCAAACCTAGGTTACAGCAGTAAAAAGAGCAGAATCTTAGCTACTGAACTATAGCTAATGGTAGCTGCCATTTCTCTTCTCAGAAGAAAACAAACCAGTGGCAGCCTGGTTACTAAAAGATAACCTTGTTATGTGGCTGAAGTGCCTAAGGTAGTCAAAAAACAGTTTTTTCAAATCCTTTTTGCTGGCTGTTTTTTTGTTGCTTTTATTTTTGTTTTGTTTGTTTTTCAGTTTTGCAGCTGTAGAGGATTTCAGCCAATTCAGAAGCTTTGTTCTGCATAAATTGGAATTCTCATTCAGATTTGACCAAGCCAGGTAGAGTTGGTTAAATCCAATGGGAAAAGGATTGAAAGGCCAAAATGACAAAAAAGGAAACAATACGATTACTGAGCACTCTAATGGTAAGAAGAAATCAAGGCCAGCTGGTTACCAATCTTAATGTTTAGTCATTAAAAAATGACTAAGACATTTCAATACCCCGATTCAGCTACTTACCTAGGAATGGGGCCAAGGATAAAAGCTGATCTCTACCATCTTAGAAGCAGGAAAAAGCTTAAACTTGCCTTCCCTGTTGGAAGTGAGTAAAACTGCAGAAAAGGAGTCATGCAGCTAAATCAACCTTAGATATTAACCAAATTTGAGGAGATCAGCATTCTCTAGAGGTAATAAAGTCTTCAGTCCCTCAGCAAATTGTCCTATTGGTTTGAGCAGTAAAATCTTGGTACCAGCATGGGTACCAGGGTTTGAGGTTTGGACCCAGGCTGGTACCAAGCACCAATAGAAGATTTGTCAAAAGTCAGGGCCACCTTCACTCAGAGTCCCCTGTGTTAATCACCAATTTGTAAACCAAAAAGTATATGAGACAGGTATCAATCAATTTAGAGGTTT
This sequence comes from Cacajao melanocephalus, assembly GCA_963573385.1. Classification (NCBI taxonomy): domain Eukaryota; kingdom Metazoa; phylum Chordata; class Mammalia; order Primates; family Pitheciidae; genus Cacajao; species Cacajao melanocephalus. Next base: position 26,318 of record CAUYLG010070314.1, read on the forward strand.
ATTTGCCAAAGTTAAGGACTTGCTTGTAAAAGAATCATAAATCCATAGGAACAATCTGTGGTCCATACCTTTTGCCAAAGATGATTTTGAAAGCTTCAGTATTTAAAGTGAAAATGTGGGCTGGAGGGGATAGAGAGAGGATATCATGACATTATTGGATCCACACGTTGCAAGAGAAAAGAAACAAGTAGGGGAATAGTCCATTAAGTTTTCAACTAGCTCTGAGTAAATCAGCACTCTATATAACATAAGGTGAACACAGAGTAGCTATCTACGGAGATACATAAACTTTTATCTGTAGCTATATACCTAGGAACAAAAAGAAAGCAGTTTTTTACATGACTCAGCAGTCAGCTTCATTTTTTCCTTTTGGTGTAGTGAATTAGGGTCCTGACATTTTATTTTCCTTTCACAGACCCCAGGGAGTTGTAGTCCCCCTAAATAAAAACAATGCTTTAGAGTAAGATAATAATGCTAACTAATTACATAATAATATATAATAAGATGAACTGCTTTGTGCAAGCAAAATACATTATAGTGTACGTGGACAACTGGAAAAGTGTCATGAAGACTGTGAAGAGGATTGAGTGGCACTGAGAGACCTGAAGGATGTGTACTACTTAGCCAGATGCAAATGTTAGGGGATGCGAGAGATTTCCAGGAAGAGGAAACAAATGAGTGTCAACATCTCAAAAACTAAAGTAGAGTTTGCCACAGTTGTGTGCTATGGAAGTGTTTGTGTGATAGAACACAGAAGGGAACGTCTGATAAAAGAGCAATAAAGCATCCTTCCTTTGAGCCCCTTATGTATTACCAGCCATCTCTAGAGAACCTCCAGCCACTCAAAATCCATCAATTAAGAGGCAAATGTCTGGTAGACCACAGGTCCTCCAGGTGGCATCTCTTCTGGCAATTACATGCCTGTGTTTTACCAGTATATAAATATTTTCAATATAATTGCTGTATATGAGTAGAAGATAAAACTGGAAGGTTAAGTGGGAACTAATAATGAAGAGCTTTGTGAATAATATTTAGGATTTTTACCTGCATCCTAAGAGAAATTCTAAACCAAAGATGAAGTTTAAACAAGTGAATTCCATGATTAGAAATACTTCAGTATCAAAGCCGTGGTGAGTATGAGAGTGAAAGGACAGAGGTAGAATTATTCTTACCTTTCCTTCAGAGCAGAACAGAGGAAATGTAAGGAGGGCTATTACACCATGAATGTTGAATATTAATTCTCAGAACATAAGAATCAAATTTAGAGTTCTCATCTGGTCCCACAATATTGAAATACTGTCTAGACTTGCTGATTGGCATCTGAATGCCTGTTTCTCATTAAAGTGTAATACTCTAGCTAAACAGTAGAGAGGAGAGTAGTTGAGTCGTCAAATGAGATTTTCTATTCAGAGTCAGTATAATTTGGTTCTCTTCTCACTGAAGTCTATTATCACTTTGTCAAATTATACTACTCTATAACATAAAATCTAGTTACAGAGACTTGAAATCTAGATTTGGCAGCATTTAACACATTTTTATGTTTCTCTAAAAATCTCTTTTACCACTATAAGCTCAAGTTTTTCACCGTATCACACCCAGGCAGGCAGTTGAATACACAATTACTGCATAGTTCAGGTCATAAACTTTGCACTATTTTTCACTGAGGCAATATGTATTATAATCTTTCCCTCAATTATTTTTCTTTTGAAATGTTGTTCTCATTTCTGATTATAATATTAAAAAGTTTTTAGTCTTACCATAAAATCTGTGATGTGATTGTTTGCTTATATACTCTGCCCAATGAATAATGAAGTCTCTGAAATATTAAAATGTTCTTGTAATTAGTAGTGTCTGCTGTATCCATTTAATGTTGGGCATGCTTTTTTTTTTTTAATGCTTCTGGTAATTTACTCAAACAAACTGCATACTGTAAATGAAGTCAGCCATTATATGTTGTATACTATTAATAAGTGAATATGCATTTAAAAGTTTTGTTTAACTTCGGTGACTTAAGTTATATGTTAATCACTGAAGATCGGAAGAGGTGTCTACAATTACTACGGAATTGATAAACTGAAATTGATAATACATTTCATCATTGTGACAAAGCATTAAAGCAGTTACTTTCTCTTTTTTATGTTTATATTATCCTTTTAAATGTCTTCATTGTTGACCTGACTTCCAGAAAATTAATTCTTCACACATTTTATTTGTTCTATCAGCATAACAGAAACAAAAACATTCAGCCATAAACTGTACTTGCAGTTAGAGCTTGATGATAAACTCATTCTTGTTCTCTGCTACTTTGAAAGATGAAATGCTATTAGCACTGAATTCTTGCTTTACTACCCTAGACCCAATGAATAACATTAATTGTTTTATAACCCTACACCAACTCCTTCTGCCTGATTCACAAAACAGTTACGCACCATTTAGAAGTATTTCTCAGTAGGGTCCATTTTTCCCCTTTGAAAAGGAGTTTAAATGCATTAATCTCCCTTTCTTATTCTGAAAATGCAGCATGAACTTTTAATAATACACTAAATTTTACCCAATTCTCAGTTTCTAAATTAGCTGAGAAAGAGAAAAATCTCTTAAACTTCATTCAAATGTAGACTTAGCACAATAGAGTTGCAAGGAAATTATGCCAATTATTTTGAACAAATATGTATGCTATTGAACTCTTAACATATTTGCAAGAATGGTATTTGCTCTTTAAACTTCAGAGAATTAAAGCATTGCAAGTGGACACCAAAACACCAAATACTATACGGTCTAGTATTCAGAAATACAAGAGAATCATATACATCCTCTATCTATATATTAATTAGAGAAGGAAAATAGTTGAATTTAAATATTGGCAAAAGCTCTGAATACTCCAAATTCTGTAACCTAGTAATCCAGACAGGCAAAGGAAGCAGGAAGTGAAATTAAATCAGCAATTAAATTTTTTAAATAACTCTGTAGAGTATTCTCTAGCGAATTTCCTAAAAAATATTAATGTCACTTAGAAATTCAGATAGTTAAAGCAATGCTTAATATGTTTTAGTTTAGAAGGTACTCCTCTAAGTCAATGAAGTAGGTTTTAATTTGTATGAACAATACAGACCAAGAGGCAAAAGTTTTTATTTGTCTCATGAATTTACCTTAGTTTGCCTCTGCAGAACAGAAACAAATAATCTAATGATGATTTTTATTATAAAAAGAAATCATTATATCCCTGCTTTTAGCACATACTAAAAGGTAAAAACCTAATGGAAAATAAGACATTGGGAGAAATTGACCTATATGAAACTATCCAAATTTCCAGCGAGCAGGAAGCAGGAATGGGACAAACTCCTAAAGAGCACCATATTTATTTCCAGGGCCAGACTACTGAGGTAGAGTTCAGGCATCTTGCTTTTTTTAACTCAGATGACACCATTCAGAAAACCATAGCCTCTTTTTTGTTCCCACATTCTATAAATACCCAAAATTTGGACCAATTTCGATCATGGTGGTCCAAAATGATTCACTATATCACATTTGTTGCAAATAATGTGTTGGATATGAGAGAGATCAGTTTTTTTCCTGACCTCCCGAAATGGGGCACATTGTTTTCTTTTTTGTTTTATACATCATCTACTTTTATTTTATTGTTTAGGATATTTTGTGAGGTTTGGAGAGGCAGCACTGAGAGCATCAATGTTAGAAATACAGGTCAGTTGAGCTCTTGAACTGGAAATGATGATTACTACATATTAATGAATTTTTCTAAAAGGAGTGCAATTCATACTTTGGAGATATCTCCTTCATTTAGCTATAGTTAGCAGTAGGCTCATCATTCTGTGTTTTCACCTTATCATATGTATTTGGTATATTTTGACTTAATAGTGGATTTTAAGGTATAATTTTGTTTGAAAATAACTTTTTCAGTAATCAATTTCCAATGAAAAGGAAATTGCATTTGCTACAATTGAAAGAATATATGTACCGTAACTTTATTTTTTAAATAGTAAGAAAACTTAACATGAGATCTACTCTTTAATAAAATTTTAAGTGTCCAATACAACATTGTTGACTATAGGTCTAATCTTGTGCAACAGGACTCCAGAACTTAATCATCTTACTGAATAAAAACTGTGTGCCCATTGATAAGTAACTGTCCATATCCCCTCCTACCATGGTTGCCTTGACACCCACCATTCCACTTTTTGATTCTATGAATTTATTTTAGATACCTCATATAAAAGGAATTATGCAGTATTTGTCTTTCTGTGACTGGGTTATTTCACCAAACCTAATGTCATCCAGGCCCACTCACATTACCTCGTATAAAAGAACTTTCTTTTTTAAGGTTGAACATTGCATGCTATGTATCTTTATTCACTCATCTATCAATGGACATTTAGGTTGTTTCCACATCTTGGTTATTGTGAATAGCACTGCAATGAACACTGAGAGTGCAGACATCCCTTTGAGATTCTGATTTTAATTATTTTGGTAATATTTCCCAGAAATAGGATTGCTGGCCCAAATGGTAGTTTTCTTTTTATTTATTTATTTTTTATGAACTTCCATATTGTTTCCCAAACACTACGGATTATCTGAACTGTATTGTGTTTCTACCAACAGTTTGCAAGGTTTCTAATTTCTCCATATGATCATCAACAATTGTCTTTTTTTTTCTTATTTCATTGCTCACACCTGACATAATGGCTATTATTAACAAAGGACACATTGCTTTCTTTGGTGGTGACTGCTAAGAGTACTCAAAGCAGTGAGAACATGACAGAGGACTGAAATAGAGAGTCTTTAATTTTAGCTATATATTTAGCAGCCACATAAAAGCTATGCACTTCTAGAATTATCTGAATTTATGAAAAGTGAAGAGTATTTTTAAATAGGCCTAAGGATTTTTATCTTTATAACCATTTGATAAGAATTTTTTTGTTTATTTGGATTAAGCACATGCAGTGACAAAATTGAAATCACTAAATCTTGATCTTCCATCAGGTATCTAAGAGGAAGTTTATAAGGCAAAATAGTTGTAGATACCTAAATAGCTGAAATAAAGATGGAGAAACATTCTATTTTAAAATAGATGTAAGCCCCATATTGATTGTTACAGATTCACAAACACACATACGTGTGTGCATGTGCACGCACACACTACATATATACACATGTATATATGGAGAGATTCTTCTGCAAAATAGCTCATTCTTCATTTAATTCTAAGTACAGATGCAAACTAGATAATTATGAATTTAACAATGATTGAGATCAGTGAGAGGTGCACAAATCTATGAAAGCATAGAAATGAAATTCCTTGAAGTATATGCATGTTTTTGCCTCGTAAAGTAATGGAGAAATGGCATAGAAAAAATAAGCATGATTGCAAAGCATTCTATTAAATTGTGTGTGTGTATTCTTCATGAATAATTCCATAGTAAAGATATTGTTTGAATAAGAAAGAGTTTTCATCAAATTTTCAGGAATTACGGTTGGCTTTAAATTATATTTCTAAATTGAAGGCAGATAATTTAGTTGTTATTACTTTCCTGAACTAACAGTTGTATAAATTGTGGTATGAGACAATAAGAAAGTTGGCTTGGCTAGAAATTGTTTATGATGACTATAATAAAATAAAATTATATTAATAAATACAAAGCAATTCAAAGATTTTAACGGTGAATCTCAAATACTTTATAATAGGCTGAAAATGTCATCCCTTAGGAGGCATTTTTTTTTCACTTCCTGAAATACATGTGTGAGATGCAACGCAAATTTCAACTCTCTTAAAATAACTTAATTCTAAATAATACTGAAATGTCTGTAAATGTCACTTACATGTTTACTCCATTGTTTTCTATACAAAATAAATAATTATAACCTTGTAAGAAATGAGTGAAATGATCATCATTTTATGCCATTTACTCTATCTGGAACCATTTGTAGTTTCACTACAGTGTAATCATTCTGTAAGCAGAGCTTCAGGAATATATCGCAACTTGTGGCCTTTATAATTTGCATCGAGTTCCAGATACCGTGGCTCACAAATAAAGGCTGTTTACTTCCTACTCTGACCTCAAGTTTAGAAGTGCCACAAACATGAAGTAGGTGTGGATTATTCCAATACTAACAAAAGAAACTATAAGGAAAAACATGGATTTCTAGAAATGAGTCAGGAAACTCTATGTTCTTAAGAAAGGGCAGCCTATGAAAAGAGAATACCAAGACCAATTTATATGAAATAGGCTGTCTACCTTGTACTGGGCAGTTAGTGACTCACTCAGTCAGCAGAGTGTAAAAGCAACAGTGCGTCATCTGTACAGGTAGAAAATCAAAGAAGGCTATAAAGCTGGGAAACCTGTAATATTGGGTGAATAAATGCTGGCCAACTCTTTGCTCTCTTTTCTTTCACACATTGGAAAATTATGAAAAGTTCAGTGTGATATGCATGGTGGTATTGGGAGTTTCTGTGAGTTAAAGTTACCTCAAAATATGGTGGCAGGGTAAGTGAAGAGGGGTTGATTCTTTGTTCTCTAAAGTCTTCTACAAGAGTTCAAGATAGAATCCAATCCCAACAGGTTATGTGTGCCAAGGTAGCTGAGAGATGTCATGCAACATGAGCTAACGTGGGGGAAATAAAGGGAGATTTAATGTGTGTGGGAATTGCATTCATTATTTAGTTATTAATTAGTTATATCAAAGTTTATATTGCATTTAGTAGTTGGCATCACTGTTCTAGACCATACAGTTGTAGTGAGAAACAAAATGTCAAAAATCCCAATCTCCTTATAAGTCATCTTACATCTAACATCCTACAGCCTTATAGTAGGAGGTTGCCTACAATAAATAAACTATATAAATTATATGGATTATACATTATGTGATGAAGTGCTAATGGACACATATGGCAGGGAAAGTTTGAATCATGGAGGGGAGGGTTAGAATGTCTTTACCTAGAAAGCAAAGTTGAGTAAAGATTTGAAAGAATCTAGGAAGTCAAGTGGAAAAGAAGAATATTCAAAGTACGTATACATTTCCCATTCTTTATATTGAAATGGCGGAAATGCCTGGTACTTCAACCTAGTGGTGAAGAAGACAGTGGTACCTGAGATTATTGCAGGGACTTGGGAAGTAAGCTTATTAACTTTGGTTATAATTCAGAGTATAACAGGAAAACATGAGTATTTTAAGCAGAGAGTGATTTATATTTTAATAGAATCATTTGGACATCTGTGTTAAAAATAGCCTATAAGTGACAAAGACAGAAACTATGTAACTAATTAGGGAGCTATGACAATTACTTGGGTAAGAAATAATGTTTGCATATACTTATAGTTGCAGAGGTGGTAAGAAGTGCCCTGTTCCTGGACTGATTTTGAAAACTGACTTAACCATGTTAGCTACAGTGGTAGCTGAGAGAAAGAAAGAGGTTAAAGCTAACACTTAATATTTTGGTTTGAACCAGTATAAAAATGGATTTTTAAAATTAGCCAATATGGGAGATACTGTAAGAAAAGCAAGAGATACAGAACAGAATATCAGCAGGTAAGTTTTGTAATTGATAATTTTTAGGTGCTTATAAGATATTTAAGTAGAGGTGAAGAGTAGACAACTAAATATGAATGTGCCGAATTGGAAAGACTGGAAATTGATGGTATAAGTTTATTTAATTAGAACCATAAATAATTCTAACATAATTAGCAGGGAGGAAAAGGAAGAAAGAAAATGAGAGGGAGGAGAGAGAAAAGAAAATGAGAGGGAGACAAGAAACAGAGAGAGGGAGAGAGAGGAAGAGAGAGAAAGTGGAACTGAGTGGGTAAGGGAGCAAGGGAGAGGGAAGGGGAGGAGGTAAAAAAAGGAAAGAGAAGGGAAGGGCAGAAGGAAATAAAAGAGAAGGAAGGAAAAGGACAGGAAAGGGAAGGAAAGAGAAGGAAGATAATGGAAGAAGAAAGCAAGAGAGATCAATACCTAAACCAAACTCACTGCAATATGTTGAGTTAGAATTTGAAGACCATCAAAGGAGACTGGGAAAAGCTGTCACTGAGAACAAAGGAAAACCAAGAAAGCAGGATACACTGTCAACCTAACAAAGAAAGTACTTCAAGAAGGGGGAGCTATCACTTTTGCTTATAGGTCCAGTAAGGTGAGGTTAAAAACTAGACATTAGATTTAGCAAAATGGAGGTAATTTTAGATTAGATAATTGTCTCTCAAACTGACCATGTAATAGGCTACCAGAGAAATCTTAAGAAACTTCCTGCAAATGCACATGAGATTTTCCAACAATAACCCAAATATTAAAATGCATTACAGAAATACAAATTTTAAAATCTATAACTGAAGACCAAATAATATACTACTATATAATCCTTGGTTAACAAGAAAATCTTTTGTAACATAGAACACACTGCATAACAGTTACACCAAATCTGTATTTAGAGAGATTTTATAGATATAAATATTGTTTTTAAGAAAAATGCAATAATTAGAGCAAAGGGATGAAGGATTAATAGTGAGGCTAAGAAAACTAACAAAAATATAAACCCAGTGATATGCAAATGCTAAGGTAGTAAATACACAAATGTAAATGTAAAATGAATTAAAAATGAAAAAATTAAAAGTATTATGATAGATGAAATTTTTGCAAAACTAATTTTTAAAAGGGTGGTAAAGAGAAAGTAAAATAAATGCATGAAATAATAAAATCTGTTGCAGAGCTTTTAAAGACTATAATAGATTCTACAAACTCTAAATGGCAAAATATAAAAATTCCAACTGAAATGGCCACATTTTCTAGAACTTATAATAAGCAAACTTGGTTATAAAAACTACTTTGAATGCTACAATAAACATCTGGTAACATGCAAGGGAAACCAATCACTCATCTCTGACACTGTATACCTTGACAAAAGCTTCAGAACCAAGCAATGTATAGCCAAATCCCACCAAATTATTTAGAAGCAGGTAATTTCTATCTCTCACAAACATATCTAGGAAGTAGAAAGTGTGAAAAATTTTGTTCAACACAATTTATGAATTCAACATACTTTTATAATAAAATTCTTCAAAGCATTACAGGAGAAAAATTATAAGCAAAGTATCCTTATGAACAGAGTTTAATAACCTTGGTATAATTAACCAATTTGTTATATAGTGCATTAAATATTACCCATTGTACTTCAGTAGGTTTTATCCTGTGCGTGCAAGCTAATGGCATTGAAAATTTCTCTAAATGATTAATGGAGAAAATAGCATAGAAATCTTGATAAATATTATGAAGAAAAGTTAATAAATTGAAAAAAAATTTCAGAAGTTAAAAATATAAATAAACTCTTAGGAAATAAGAAACAGGTAAGAGCTTCTTATTTTGACATAGAATATAAACACACCCTGAGAAAGAATGATAAGACAGAAGAAAGAAGGCGGGAGTCAACGTCAATGAAAAAACTTAAAAACATCTTATTAAAGATTAAAAGGACAAGAAGGTCTGCTTTTATCGCTAATGTTTAAAATTATTTTTAAGCAACCGAAAAGCTTAATACATAAACTAAATAGGAAGCCTAAAGGCTGTGAGGAAAAATTTTTTTACAGTTATTTGTAGATTGCATGTGTAATGGTTAATTTTGTGTGTCAATTTAGTTGGCTATGATGCTCAGTTGTTTGGCCAAACACTAGACTAGATATTGCTATAAAGGTATTTTGTATGAGTGATTAACATCCAAAAATCAGTTCACTTTAAGTAAAGCACATTATCCTGGATGATTAGGGTAGGCCTCATTCAATTAGTTGAAGGCCTTAACAGCAAAAACAAATTTTCTAGGAAAGAATAAATTCTGTCTCAAGACTTCAGCATAAAATTCCTGCCTGAGGTTGCAACCTGCCCTATGGATTTCAGCTTTTCCAGCAGCCAAATATGTGAACCAATTCCTATATATAATACATACGCACATGTATACATGTATATACACAAATATATGTATATATGCATACACATACATATATAAATATATGAAGATATTTATGACACTATATATTAATAATATTTAATATATTCTATCAATATGCAATATACTAATATAAAATATATATTTACATATTGTCATTTATTTACTTACAGAATTTATCTCTCCTACTGCTGCTTTTCCTTTGGAGTAGCCTGATTGACCAATCGTGATTACCAACAGGATAAATCAAAATAATTTATACATACATTTTGGGAAACTGTAAGGTTCTTTCAGCAATTTTGCATGATCAGAATGGAAAATTCAATAGATTTTCTGTATATCAGAAATTACCAACTAGAAATACAATATAAAATGATATGCCTTTACACTAGTAACAAAAATATTCATAGGGAAATTTTTGAATTAACATATTCCTCGATCTTTCTTTGAGGAAGATAATTTTTGAATTAATACATCTCCCTAGATCTTCATAGGGATATATGTGAATTAACATATGTCAGTTTCCACATTAATAAATACAAAGCTAATCAAAATGGCAAGTTTATGTTAGAAGCTGATTCTGAAAGTAAGGAACAATAAAAATTCAGGGAGAGCCAAGACAATCTTTAAAGAGAACACACAGGGAAGATACTTCATGTAGATATAATGATATAATTTTAAAAAGTAGCTATTTAATGATACAAAATATGCTTGCAGAAGGAAAATATATCAATAAAGCAAAATAGAAATCTTATTCATACCTGGAGGCTTACTTTATTATACAGATGGCTTTAGGATAGAGGTTACTGCAGGATGGATGTATTGTTTAAAAGCTAGTATTATAATTTTTTTCTTTTCAATCTGGAGAAAATGTTTCTTGTTTTACATGTGTCTTATTTGAGATCTATCTGATTCTAAAGATTAAGAGCTAAATAAGGATGACCTGAATTATCAAGTCCATGGGATAAAATTTAAAACATATATATATATATATATATATATATGTGTGTGTGTGTGTGTGTGTATATGTGTGTGTGTGTGTATATATATGTATATATATGTATGTGTGTATATATGTATATATATGTATGTGTATATATATGTATATATGTATATATATGTATATATGTGTATATATATGTGTATATATATGTATATATGTGTATATATATATATATATATATAACTATGATCAGGCATTAAATGGTTTCCTTAAACAGGGCATCAAAATGAAATGAACAAAAAAGAGAAAAATTAATTTGAGACAATACAAAGATGTCTGATTAAGAAAGCATAGCATAGACAAATGGACAGGAAGTAACAGCTTAGGAAGAGACTGGCCTTTTTGAAAGTTAAGCAATTAAAACAGATCATTAAATAAAATTGAAAATTGGGCAATGTGATGGTTAATACTGAGTGTCAACTTTATTAGATTGAAAGATGCAAAATAGTGTCCTTGGGCATGTCTGTGAGAGTATTGCCAAAGGAGATTAATGTTTGAATCAGTGGACTGGGAGAGGCAAACTCATCCTCAATCTAAAAACAAAGCAGGGAGAAGAAATTGGAAGGAGTAGACTTGCTGAGTCTTCTGGCCTTTATCTTTCTCCTATGCTGGATGCTTCCTGCCCTCAAAAATCAGACTCCAAGTTCTTCAGCTTATGAACTCTGGGACTTATCCCAGTGGTTTACCAGGGCTTCTACGGCCTTTGGCCACAAACTAAAGGCTCACTGTCAGTTTCCCTACTTTTGAGGTTTTGGGACTCCCTTCTTCTCTTCAGCTTGCATGTGGCCTATCATAGCACTTTAACTTGTGATCCTGTGAGTCAATTCTCTGTAATAAACTCCCTTTCATATATACATATACCCTAGTAGGTCTGTCCCACTAGGAAACCCTGCTTAGCACAGGCAAATAATATGAATATGCAACTCTCAGGAAGAAAACTGGAATCTTAGTAATTGCATACAAAAATGGTGAACCTCACCAATTTTTAGATAATCAAAATTCACAATACAGTGAAGTACTACTCTACACATCAAAAGGCAAAAGTATTATGTTAGAAATAAAAGGATCTGGCAAGTACAATGGAATAAGTACTATCTAACATTTAGAAGAAATGAACTAAACGTGTAAATGAAAACAGGTATAAAAATGAAAATTTATTTTTAAAAAGGTAAACCAATTAAGATATATGGCATAATATGTTTTGTAACTTTAAAGCAAAAGCACAAAAGCAAAATTACACTACATGTTTGAAGGGTAGATTAGTAGGATACATTTAAAATTTATTAGTGTGCCTAAGAAGACAAAAAAAATGAAGAGAAGTGAATCGAAATCAGGAAAGCAGAGAGAAGAGAGGAACAGAGCAGCCTCCAGACCTGTGGTTTGTTGATGATTTGGTACCATGACCAGAGAGTATCATTAAATTGGGTCTGGGCTCCTCAGATAAATAAACAACCAAACTACCATAGGTTACATTTGAAAGATGATTTTTTTTTTCATAAAATCCCAGATATGTTTACAAAATCAAAAAAGTTTAAGACATATATAAACATATATATTGAATGTGTGTGTGTGTGTATATATATACATATATAATATACAATGTCAAGAACAATGTTACAATTATTTATAATAAATGCTATTATTATAAATAATTTGTAGGTATTACAAGACAAGGGAATGAATAGATTCTAGAAAGAGGGAACTAATTAATATATAGTTCAAATAATATTTATTTGAATATATGGCCTATATTCAAATAAATATGGCCTCCTGAAGCACTGGAATTACAAGTATGAGCCACCACACAAGGTCTCAATATTATTTTTATAGCCAAATATTTTGTATAAGTTTATGATTACTTTTTAGAATAAATTCCTAGATGTGAATTTACTGAATTAATACTCAAAGATTCTTATGATGTTATCAGATTTTACTATTATCAGCACTGTGAAAATTTGGCCATTTCTAGTCCCTTGGAAATCAAGCACAAATTTATACAAACATAAACAAGTGGGTAGACACATTATCATCGTATCATTATAAGCTTTCTTCTCCAAATTTTTGTAGTTCTTTCTCAGTTGTGATTGAGAATTCATGGGAATTAGAATAGAATGAGAACCATGTATCTGTTTTGTTTTCTAAAGTGCTTACCTGTTGCTGATTTTATTTTACTGAGCAATTCACACCCCATGGTAGAAAAATCAAGAGATTCCGTTTTTTTTTAATGTTTTTTGTTAACTACTTACATCTCTGTGGTTTCATAATATAGCAGACTTCTACAACTTATTTTGGTAGCAAAACACCCAAACTGTTTCCGAAGTTTTGTATAATCCCAAAAATATTCCATTAGCAGAAAGTTATATTACACTAGCTTCACACTACCTTCAAGGACTTGGATGAGTTTTTTCACTTGATAAACAAACTTATGACTAACAATTATCATTTTAGCACAGATAAACTTTCTAACATAGAATTTAGTTTTTCTGTTAATAAGATGTGACAAATTACTTGAATATCAAATGCCTTTGGTAGTTTTTTGCAAGATAATTGAAAAAAATTTAAAAATTGGTGTATTGAAGTGACTTCTATAAATTACAGATATTAAATTACTCTTTCTGCCTCTACTATGACATATAAAAGGCTTAGACGTCATCTCTGTCATCCTCACAACATTAAACATCTGAACGAATTGAAAATTAATAACTTTTCACACAGTCATCAAATAAAGCAAAACTGAATTTTCAAAAAAATTAAGAAAATTGATAAACCTATAGCCAGAGTAAGAAAAGATAAACACAAATTACTTATATTACTAATGGAGAGGAGTCATCAGTAATAATTTTATAAATATTAAAACAATAGAAAGAATATTATAGACAATTCTATGCTCACAAATTTGATGATTAAATAAAGCAGACCAATACTTATAATGACACAAACTACTGAAACTCATAAAAGAAGGATAGGTTACCTGAATAGTTTCATATCTGTTGAAGAACTGAATCGATAATTAAAATCATTTCACAAAAGAAAGCACCTAACCCCAATTATTTCACTGGGCAATTCTACCAAATGTGTAAAAAAAGATACAATATTTTGTGAAAAATTAGAAATAAAGTGAGCATTTCAAGACTCATTCTATGAGGCCAGTATAGCTGATATCAAAATAAGATGAATAAACTACAAAAAAGAAAACTATAGATCAATATCTCAGATGAATATAAATACAAAAGTTCTTAATATGAGTAAAGTTTAGCAATTTATATAAAGGGTATACACCATGACCAGCTTATATTTTAATACAGAAATTCAAGGTTGGTTCAACTTTCAGAAATCAATCTATGTATTTTACATAAGTATGATAAAGAAGAAAATTCATATTATCCTATCAATTTATACAGAAAAATAATTTGTCAATATAGAACACTATTCATGGCAAAAAGAGTAAACTAAAAAATAATTGAAAATTAATGACTTTTTGTGCAGCAAAAAATGCAAAGAAGCAAAATGGGTCTTTGGAAAAATGAGGAAAATTGATAAACCTATTACAAGATAAGAAAAAAAGAAAAATACAGATTATTAATACTACAAATGAAGAGGAGCCATCAGTAATGATCCCATAGATATTTAAATAGAAATTCGAAATTTCTTGACTTCACAAAGATCATCAAATATCTTACAGCAACCATCATATTAATGATTGAAAAGTGAATTCTTTTCAAGTAAAATTAGGCATAAGACAAGCATGCCCTTTCTCACAAATACTATCAAATATTTTTCTGAATATTTTATTGTGTAATGACATAAGAAAAGGAAATCAAAGGCATACATATTGAGAAGAAATACATAGTACTCTTTTTGTTCACAAATGACATTTGTCTATGTAGGAATATGGTTTAGTTGACAATGTATTGTGGGTGTGAAAGTTAAAATTTCTGGTACTAGTGTATATTACACTGGAATTGAACAGCTAAGTAAATGAATGTTAATGACTGAGTAATACATAGGTTTCTTACTTTTGTGATAGATGTTTACAAATAAACAAGCATAGGAGGCTAGAATAATCCAGATGGCAATAGATTTGAGTTGAACTCTTTAATATGATCTCATGTTTAGCTTATCATCAATATGAATGGTTGTGTATAGAAATATTTATAGATATGTATAGAAACCCTGTTTGATATTCATACATATATTTCCTTGCTCTGCCAACTGAAAGTGCCTAGACATGACTCCACAATTACACACATAGTGTCCAAATTTTGTTTTTTTTTCCTAGCAAGTACATTATACCATATTTTTGCTTAGGGTTTAATTAAAGAGAAAGAAAAAGGACAACCACAGAGTAAATATGTATAGCTACCACAGTCATCTGTTCCGGCTTTATACCTTCAGGTGGTAGAAGTCTAATAAGCAGGATTATAAGCCTCCCTCCTCCCCAGTATGCTCATTCCCCCAATAAGCTAACAGGAAAGGAATCAGCAGAAGTAGCCAGATGCAGAAGAGCTTTCAGACTAGTTTATCCGAATCTTTTCTATCCATCCAATCATAATCCTACCTTCCCTTGTTCCATAGTTCGCATGGTCTATAGTCACCTATTTCTATCTCTATCTCAATATATATATTTTCAACATCTGAACATCCATTTCCAGAGAATAAATAAGGCTGGTAACAGATAGGGTCTTGGTGAGCCATCCTGGCCCATGACATGACTTTACTGACCTTAGATTTCTCTCTAGGCTTATTCTGAGAAAATTAAAAGTGTCTGTTTGGGATTCAGAACATCTGCCCTGCCTGCCCAAGGCTCCCAATGTTATAGTGATGCCTTTCTATTAATTTTTAACCCTGAGGAATCTGTCTATCCCTGATGCTCCCACTCCCATTTTTTCAAAGACAATTAGAACAGAAGTAGCTGCTAAATTATTTCCTTAAAAGGCACAATGAATTATTTGTGATGTATAATTATTATTCAAAATATCATATATTTAATAGTCACCAAGTAATTAAAATATTTATTTTCATTTTTTTTTTCTTCATATGGAGTCTCACTCTGTTGCCCAGGCTACAGTGCAATGGCATGACCTCAGCTCACTGCAACCTGGGCCTCCTTTGTTCAAGTGATTCTTGTGCCTCAGCCTCCCAGGTAACTGGACTACAGGTGTGCCACCATACTAAGCTAATTTTGGGGGGTGATATTTTTAGTAGAGACAGAGTTTCACTTGTCCTGATTAGTAACTCAATTTTACTCTGTACCTTTCAGGTTTCACTTCATAATTAACTCTACCTCACTTCCACATAACCCTTCAACTTTGGTTTCTGGAATTTACAACCTATGAGCAGCAAAATCTATAAAGTTTATTTCTTCTATTATGTTTATATAACCTGTTGTTCTAACTGATATACCCCACCAGCACCGGAAACTTTTCCTGCAGCCTTCTAAAGTGATGGTGGTGTGTTAACCCATATTTCTCACAGTGTTTTTCCTGGTCAGTGATATACAGGACAGGATACAGTCTCTTTCCTCTTTGTTGCACTTTGTAGATCATTTTAATTCCCTCCTACCTGAAACTTCCCAGATTTGATGTTAATGTATCAGCCTATGCCATTCTCTACACATCTTGGTTCTTGTTTGGTCATCAAAAGACGTTCCATATCATTTCCCCTTAATCTGTGAGGACACTGAAAAGGACTCATTCTAATACAACTGCCTTAATTTATGTAGTTTTAATGTTCAAGTAGCTGATCCTTTCAGTGTCTTAATTTCTCTTAAAATTTCCTCTCTAATGATGCCGTTCTTCAGTCTTCTTCACCCACACACTTCTTTCAGCATTCCATGGACTTCAACAGCACTGGCATCCAGAGTGTAACTTTCAAGCACTTTTGGCATTGCCTTCTTCTGTCATCACTTCCTTTCTTTCCTAATCATCATTTAATAGTAACCTGACTCCAGTGATTCTTCCGTTATCTCAAGACCTATAATCCATTGATTTGAGTGCTTTTAACTACCTTACCCTCCCTTTTCCCGCACTTTCTTCCTTAACAAATTGCATATTCTATTATTATAGCTTCCTATGTATATCCTAAACTTCCTTGTTCTCCCTTCCTCCACCATACTTGTTAGAATCATCACTAATCTTGGTTAAATCAAATTACTGCTTCACCTACACATCAGTAATTTCCTCCTGATATGTCTCAGAAGATTAACTTCTATTGACCACTTCAACTAAGTTTCCTACCATAGTAGATGTCTATTGGAATCAACACATATAATAAAACAGGAGGAGATTGGAGGGTGGAGCAGAAGTGTTTCAGGGCACTTATTCTGCCGACTTGCTCCCCAGCAGGCCATAGGTTTGAAGGAGCTACCAATTCTCTAACTAAGCCCCAGAATCTATGGAGAGAAACTCTGACACTTTTCAGCGTTAGTCCTCTATCTCCTCAATCTCTAAACAGCGGTCTCTGAACTATGATTCACTCCATATGTCTTCTCTACACTTTCTCTGCTATCTTCTCTAGAGAGCTCATTTATTTTCAAGACTTGAAATTCCAATTCCATGATAATTGGTGCTCACTTTTATCTCCAGCACAGAGTTCTCCCTTGCACTCCAGACTCTATACAATCACCTCAACACCTCCACTGGGATGACTGATGGCATCTCAAGCTTAATAGGTCAAATTTGGAACTTCTTATTTGGGTATCTCAAACCTGCTTCGTCTTTAGTCTTCCTCATATCAGATAGTGGCAGCTTTATGTTTCTAGTTTCTGATTCTGACTTGACCCTTTCTTCCCTTATTTCCTCCTACTATGCCTGTATTCATTACTTTCAGCCTCAATATTCCTTATGATCATTCCACTTCTTCAAGTCCTTAAATATGCAAAGCAAGTGTGTACTACAGGGACTCAGAACTTGTTGACCATCAACCTGGATAACTATTTCCTAGATATATGCCGTCTCACACTCTCCTTCAAGTTATTTTCTTAAATATCACTTATTCAAGGAGGCCTGCTTCATCACCCTCTATAAAGTAAAAGCATTCTCCACCACAAGCCTTCCCGACATCTGTGAACATCTCTGACTTTGCTCAATTTTTCCTATACTCATATTACTAACCATACCACATGTTTATTTTGCTTCTTACTTTGTTTATTGCTATATTCCACATCTCTAGAATAGTGTCTGGAATACATTATATGCTCAATAAATATTTGCTTAAAGAATTAATAAGCCAGAATAACACAATATAGTCATATATATGTGTGTGTGTGTGTGTGTGTGTATACACACACACACACACACACACACACATACACACACATACACACACTCCATACATAAACATAAACAAGTTTGAAGGGATATTAATATTCATTTTTAAATAATATCCCAAGACATAGTGGCTGCAGTGTAAAATGCTACATTATTAACATTCTTCAGATATATTCTAGAATTGTGATATTGAGGAATATATCTCTCTTACAAATAGAAGCAACTGGGTGTTCTAGCAACAGTATATTTTACATGAATTAGAAATGATTTCTTCTCCACATTAAGTCCCTCATGCATTACTATATAACAAGCTTTCTTATTAGAGACTAGAAAATTGGATTCAATATCAATGGCTAAATGTTAAAAAGAAGTAATGATTGAAAATGTATCAGACTCCATTACAATTCTAGGTTCTTCTTAAGGTTTATAACACCATTTTTACTCAAATATTTGCTTAATTTATACTAATACAGTTGATAGATATTCTATGACATATAAGCATTTATTAAGACTATAATATAACCCATTATTATATTAATTAATGTGCATGTGAGAGTTCCATATTTGCATTATGGTACTTCTAAAAGTTTATGCAATTTTGAAGATAACAGTGTGTTTTTAATACATGTTAAATAAGAAAAAAAACTAAAATCTTCTGGAAGAACTCATCAGTGTTTTATCTGCTCCCTTAATCAGAAATATTGTTCTTCCTTTGATTCCTAATATGTATAGGCTAAATTAGTATGCTGGTCACTAATGTATGTTTGGAGATATTTTTAATATATAGGTGATTATAAACAAAAGAGACATGAGTAAAAGTTATTATAGACATATTTTGTTGCCAGAGTGGAACCACCAAAATGCCTTTTCTTTGATTAGTAAATCAGAAAAGTAGTATTAATATGATTAATAAAATATATGAATGTATTACCTGAATGTATTAGTAATTATTTAACTATAAGAAGGCTAAATTTTGCTCGGGCAGTCAAACCTTCAACCAGATATAACCATTTTATTTTTCTGTTTATACCGCTTATGTATCTCCCTTAGTTTCTGAGAAACAATTTGGTAATTTCAGCGGCTTGCACATATAACCTTTACTGTCAGCAAAGTTTCTTTGTGGTTTTCCAACTGCTCTGATTTGCCCCTGCTATCAGCATTCACTCACCATTGTGATTTGAAATGAGCAGTCTTAGATAAACAGACTGTGTTATATCTAGAGTGAAATACTCTTTTGCAATATGTAAAAAAGAGCATGTATTTCCACATTCCGTTTATGTGACATTCTAGAACAGGCAAAAATAAGGTATGGCAGTAGACATCCAAACAGTGGTTTCATAAGATATTCTGTAAAAAGCCTGAACTGAAAAGATATAAAAGGAAATTGTCCAATTGGCCAGAATGTTCCATAACATGATCAGATTGGTAGTTACTTATTGAATTGTTTACCTAAATATATAGTAGACAAATTATGGCTCAATGAGACAGGAAAATAAACTCACAAGACAGTACAGCTCAAGAAGACAGTAAGGGCTATGCACGGTGGCTCACTCCTGTTGTCTCAGCACTTTTTGAGAAGCCAAAGCAGACAAATCACTTGAGGCCAGGAGTTCAAGATCAGTCTGGGTAACATAGCAAGACACCATCTCTACATAAAATAATATTAAAAAATTAAATGGTGTGGTGGTGTGCACCTGCAGTCCTAGCTACTCGAGAGCCTGAGGCTGGAGTATCCCTTTACTTCTGTAAAGGCTTTAGTTTCAGTCTTATCCCTTCAGTTTCAGTAGCATCTGTAGTCAGCTTTGATCACGCCTTTGCTCTAGCATGGGTTATGGAGTGATATAAGGAAACAATAAGACAATAAAAGAAAAACATGTAGTTTCCCTGCTTTACCCCTGGTGATCTCAAGGTTGAAGTGTTTGTTACTCTTCCTGTTTGCGTAATGTGTGATGTACAGTGAGTACCTGCAAGGTACCTAGTAATTTTACTTGAATGAGTGGTCTTCTCTAAGAGGTATTATTACATGAAGTTTTAAACATTTTGTCATGATTTCTGGAGGGTGAGGGTAATGGAAATTTCAATTTTTCAAATGTTTGAGCCTCAAAATAGATTGTGTATAAGAAAAAAAGAAACAAAAATAAAAATAAAAAGATCTCATGATGATTTGAATCTACTTTATTATAATACGGTTTTCAAGAGTGGTATGTGTAATGTTCTTATTTATTAATTTAACAATAAATGAATAAAATTTCATAAAAACATCATATAGCCAATTTTTCTCTTTAAGTCATAGCCATAAAAACACTCCATGTTTTGTCTAATATTTATCTAATAGTAAAAGAACATGATACATATTTTTCCTTTTCTTTTTAGACAAGTCTGTTTAAAAACCCATGCTGTTATCAAAAAAAGGCCATCTGGTATTTCAGTACAGTATAATGAAAGATGAATAGCATAATTTTCCTATACATAAATATAAGTAAAAAGTGAATCTTGTTATTGCTATAAGTTTCAATAACTACCCTAGATCACCTGTAGGGGTAAAATCATCTATTTCATTCACATTTGAATATTCAAAAGATGATGTACACAGTTATTCTTTATAGAAATACATTCTTTAGAAGATATTGCTGCTTTGGACTAAATCCAAGGATATTTGTAATAAGGTGAATTCATGCAACCTGAGAATAGTATATTATATACAGAGACTTCATTGAAGTCATAATCTAAGTTTCAGTACACTTGAATGGCATTTGGTTAACTTATTAAGCAAGTTATTAAAAATACTATATATGCATGGTTTATTTGTAAAAAAAAAAAAAACACCTTGAGCCCCTTCCCCCATTTTTATTTGTTCATTTAATAGGTATAATTAAATTGAATCAGAAACTGGTACCAAACAATTACTTTTCTCTCTCAAGGCTTCTAACACAGAAAAAACTATATGTTTCTTCAATAAACCTTTAAATAATGTCCTGACCTGATTTTAAAAATTTATACATAAAACAAATAAAATACTTGTTCATTTTCATACTTCCACATTTTTCTCCACCGTAATGGGCAAGTCATTGTGAATGGTCATATGACTCTATGTTCTGGCATTCTATCCATTTACAGTTCCCCATAAAGTTCCAGTTATAAGTTTATTGTCACCATTATGTACAAAAGGAAAACAAACTACAGTCATACATCACTTAAAGACGAGGATACATTGTAAAAAATGCATTGCTAGATGATTTTGTTATATGAACATCATAAAACATATTTACACAAACCTATATCTGTAGCCTACTATACACCTAGACTATATAGCATAGCATATTACTCGTAAGCTCTAAACCTATACAGCATGTTACTGTACTGAACACTGTAGACTATCTTAACAATATTTGTACGTCTAAACATAGAAAAGATACAGTAAAAATTATTGATAGCTAACAATTTATGCCAACTACAAATTAAATAGTGTATTTCAATGCTTTAAAGTTTGCTTGACAGGTAGCATTTACTGTATTCTAGCTATTTTTAAATATTATCCCAAGCTCTAACTCACCAAGAGATATTCTAAATATTTAAGTGTTAATTCGATTAATTTCCTGTTTAAATATGGGGGATATTAAGAGTTTTCACTTGAATATTGATTTTTTGTTATTGATATATTGTAACTTTATGGATGATGTAATTTTTAGAGTATATACTCTTTAAACCCTTCTACTATTCCTCTTAGTCATCAAAATATCATGTTAATCAGTTTGGATTTTGCAAAATTTGACCCTAACAATGTAACTCAGCCTGTAATTAATTACAATTGCTTCACAGCTGGTTCTACTTTTTAAAGTGAATTCGAATTTGCTAGAGAATGTAATACCAGAAAAAAATAATTTCCCTCCCTTTGCTTGGCTACTTCTTACTGGTGACATGACTGAAGCTGTGCACTGTGAAAAACAGTACCCAATAAATATTAAATCAATCAATCTATTGATCAATCAAAAATGACAAGGGACATTGGCCTGTATTCATCTTCTTGGAAATTGGATTACAGAACTGATTTCAGAGCCAAAGCACAGTGTGTTACAAGAGCCCTAGCAACCAATATTCTGAGAAAAGACTGTGATACTGACTCAATGCAAATGTGTTAGCACCTATCAATGTAGGGTAAATCACATAATTAATTTTCCAAGTGCTACAAATATCTGGCATAATAAGGTTGATGACAGTGTTCAATGTCAGACTAAAGACACCTGAGTATCAGAGATAAGGTTTTCTACCCATTGTTCTGCTTTGGACAGCACACAGCTTGTTTAACCACAAAATATATCAAAGTATTATATTAGAGGTAAATAATACTAGCAGAGTTAAAGGAGTGTTACTGTTTTGATCAATCTTTGAGGTTACTGCTTCAATACTGCATTGTAGATCTCTAAAGAAATACATATAATGTTTGGTTCAGATAGTACATAATGTATAACTTGTAACATTTTACATATTTTGAACTAAAAGAAAGCTAACTTTTCTCTCCATAACTTCAATTTGATTTAAAAGAAGAAAAAGGGGTTCTGGAAAATTTGATGTAATCTCAACTAATGATGCAGATGTGGTAGCATAAAATATATCCATAATATCATTTACCAAAAAGTAGAATAATAGAAAATGCTGAAGAGATAGTATTGTGGTAATATTTAAGTAAGCTAGATTTGAATGGGAGACATCACTTTGTATACATTCAGTCCTATTTAGATGAGAAAAAGTGTTAAGTCTGTGTGTTTGTGTACATATAAACAAAAAGGGAAACAGACATGCATATTTTTACAGCTGTGTGACAAAAGTACTGAAGTGCCCAGTTTCTGGCTCAAATACAAAGGCATGCCTAGAAAAATGATCACTTTCTTTCTACATACTTTTGTTGCTTTCGGTGGTAATTCTTTCTTTTCTTCCCCTCTGTAGGAATAACACATTTCTGCATGTTGTTACTGTTTTCGAATTCCTCCATCACAGTCTCTAAGTGTTTGATATGTTCATTGGTTTGTTGCTTGAATTTTTAATCCTGTTCTTAGTATTTCAAGAATTGGCAAGTGTGCTCTGAAATATGGGGTGTTACGTGGACCTAAATGTTTCATGAATTCATGTTATGATAAATTGAATAAAAATCATTTCTTTTCTATCATCTTGAGAAAGAGCAAGAAGGGGCAAACTTAACGCTTTCATAAAACACCAGTCCCACCTAGAAGAGTCGAGCTGTCCTGTCCTAGTAACCTCTTAAAGCTTACCTAATAATACTGTTACAATGGCAATGATATTTCAGCATGAGTTCTGGATGGGAAAAAACATTCAGACCACAGCACTCTGTGATCTGGACGCCTCTCCATCCTTCTCAGATTTGTCTGAATTGTTTCCTCTTTCTTTTTCCACATAAGGACTTCCACACTCACTCCCTTGCAAAGCACAAATTAAGCAGCCAGATGTACTTTCTCTGAATAAGATACTTAAGATATATATACATTTTTTTTCCGTATAAAACATTTGGAAATAATAAATAAATTAATCATAACAATAATTAATCACTTTTATAATTTCTTTTATTTTCCTTCTATAGATAATGTTTCTGATAAGAATTCTTGCGTAGTTATTTTATTCTTCAAGAAGTCAAATAAAATTGTTTTATCATAAATAGCTCTCATATGACATTTTATATTATGTTTTGAAGTCATTTTTTTGATATTCAGGTAGAATTTTAAATGCACTGTAGATATTCTTAAAGATATTATAGGTCTAAAATTATATTAAGCCATACTGTAAAAAATAAAAATTTTCTTTTATGAATTAAATAATGAAAATAAATTATATATTGTATGTGTTATGTAATAATGAAATTAGCATTTTTCATATTCAACTACCCAGCACAGCAAAAAGATATGAATGTCCAAATGAAAAATATATTATCTCATAAACCAATGTCATCTATTATAAAATAATAAATAGGACAATACGCATGTCAAGTGAATATTTCTTAAATCCTCATTTTATTAAGATAGATTCAATAGTGTCAAAATAAATGAAAAACAGCCAGGAATCTTTGAGCCAGAATGAAAATCAGGTCAAATGTAGCAATTTTTAAATTGATATTTCCACTTCACATAATAAAATCAAGTAAAATATATTGAACATGCTCAGAAAAGGTATTAGCTATATAAATATTAAACAACTGTATAGAAGTACTTGAATACTTGAGTGAATTAAATTTCTCTATGTAAGTAGTAGAAGGAGATACCTTTAATTCTTTGTTATTCAAAGTAGAATAAACAAGTTAAAAAGATGTACTTCACTGATATCTGATCAAGAGTTTAGCCATTGATTCTTTGGTGTCTCCAGCTCAATCAAATGTAAACAAATGTTTCCTTTAAAAGTTATATTTATAATTAAGGCTTTTAATCAGAGTGGAAAGGAAAAGAATTAATGTCCATCTTGCCCAACATAGTCATTTTGCAGATGATTAATTTAAGAATATGGCAGTATAGTGCTTTGCAAAAAAAGAAAAGAAAAAAGGAAAAAAGATTGCCAAAAATCAATTTAAAGGAGAAAATTTGAACTTGACCCTATGTCTTCTGATTCCAAGGTCAAAGTACTATATTATTATAAATTGTCAGAATGTTTATTTATCATTGATTAAACATTGGACACTATAGTAATTTTTGAGAAATAGCTGTGAAGCTGATGGCTCCTCACAGTGTTTCATGGAATTTACCTTATAATAGAAGTAAGCATGATCTCAAGATATTCTACAGTAAATTACAGAATCAATTAGGAAAAAACAACATGTTTTCAATTTAACTAAGAGTGACATCTATTATGGACTCAAAGGTAGGCATGTGGAGTGTTTTAGGGAAGACTGATTGGACGAGATGAAATAAAGTGGAAGCTCCAGGTTTGGAGTTAGCCAGGCAAGGCAAAGAGAACATATATTCTTTACTTGTGGAACATCCTGGGGGTAAGAGTGATGACACGAAGTTTAAGGAATTGAAAAGAATTCTGTTTGATAACTCTTCTTTCCACACTATTTTTTTTAAGACAGTCTTTGTAAACTCAAGGTTTGGATGGAATGTGAAGAGAGGAGGAGGGATAAGAGGCAAGAAAACTAGCAGAAAATGTGTCACCTGATTGATATAAGAAAGCTATCAGCTGCCTCTGAATGACAAATGCCCACATATGCTGATTCTTTTGTGTGTGCATGTTGTGAGTGGGGGACACTGTTCTTCCAAAGACTTTTAACATGCAGACCTCTGGAATAGATGACTGTTCCTAGTTGGCTGCTCACACTTATCTCTCAACACTTGAATTCTGCTAGGTCCCGTCTCCTTTATTTGCCAATCTTCACCTATTTTATGAGAGAGGTACCTAATCTTCAGCATACCATATTGAAAGACATATACCAAGATTGCCATGAGTTTTTCCAGAAGACATCCTCACTTGAAGAAAAATGAGGGGAAATGTTCTCTTTCTTGTTTGCAACAGGAGTAAAAAATGCACCAAAGAAATTCTCACTATTGACTTTTCTGTCATAATAAATTCTATTTATACATATTGATATTTATATATATATTGATATTTATACATATACATATTTATATATATTGAATGTGTTCAAATTCAATGATAATAAATGGTTTTCAAAATTAGTTTTTGGCAGTTTGGCAGTTTCTCAAAATGTTAAACATAAAGTTGTCAGATAGATTAGAAATGCAATTCATATTTATATACCCAAAAAGTTGAAAATATGTCTATCCATAAAAAAATGTATATTTATGTTCACAGAGCATTCTTGATCATAGCCAAAAGGTAGAAACAACCCAAATGTCCATCAATGGTGAACAGATAAACAAATTGTGGTAAGTTCATACATAGGAAATTATTCAGCAATGAAAAGAAACAAAAGAATTACTGATACATGTTACAACATGGATAACCCTTGAAAACGTCATGCTAATTGAAAAAGCCAGATTCAGAATACTATATATATTGAGTTATTCATGAATTTATATATGAAATGTCAAAAATGGGTACATTTATAGAGACAGAAATTACTGTTTGTTTAACCTGAAAGGCAGTAGATAGGGACTCACGGGATTGGTGTTGCCCATGGGATTGGTGTTGCTTTTCAGGTGATGAAAATGTTCTGAAATTAGATTCTAGAGATATTTGTCCAGTGTTGTAAACACAGTAAAACCATTTTATCATGTACTTTGTGGGGGAACTTTGTGGTAGGTACATTGTATTTTAGTAATATTTTTTTAAAAATTGACTACAGTCTTTGCAAGACCCCCACGGATCATTTTGTACCTCGTTTTAGATTAGCATATGGGATTACTTCTCACCCATTGTTTTCACCTTTGAAACTCCAATTGTAAGATAAAATTACTTCTTTTTATATATATATATATATACACACACACACACACACACACATATATACGTCTTTATATATATATTACTTCTTTATATATATGTGTGTATATATGTGTGTGTTTATATATATATATATAAAGAAGTAATATATACATACACATGTGTATGTGTATATATATATACACATATGTGTGTGTATATATATATATATATATACACACACACACATACACACACATATATACGTATATATATGATTTTATCCTGGATCTATTGACAGACAACTAGAGATGCTTTATAAGAATACACAACAATGTAAAATGAACACAATAAGTTTTTGCTAGAAAATTGTCTAATATAAAATTAGACTAATATGGTCTAATATAAAATTAGAAAAGCAGTCAATCAGAAAAAAGAATAATTTTCAAGAATGCATTTCATATCCTAAAGTTTTTATAAATATGTCAAAATGAAAGCTTGTTCTAAGCATTTTAGCTACCAAAACAAATGTGACTAGTTGAAAAATTCTTAAATTTCTAAATATTGAAACAAATCCAATATTTGAGGTTTACAGGTTTGTTGTTTTTTTTCCAAAAGAGAAAACTGAGAAAATTTTCTTTCAAAGGACCTGGTAAGAGTATTCTACAAGGTACGGACTAATGCAGACTCAATGTCATGAAGATAATAAACACAATTTTAAAACTCCAAATTGTTTCTGCTTTTCATAGCAGCTCTTAAGGCTGAATTAAGGTGTAACTCTGGGGTCTATTAACTGGTTTAGTCTATAGCTTCAGGTTTAAACTGTTTGAAGTATAAATAGAAACATCACATCCAGATTCATTAAATTCATGTGCCATTTTATTTATTTTAACTGGGCTTTTCATTGTAGAGCTGAAAAAATGTAAGTTGTGTATTCTGAAAAAAAAATGTATTTTGTGCTTTAATGGACCCCTTGAATTGGTTACTAACAAACTACAGTAAGAAAATACCTTCTTATTTCATGTAAGAAATCCTAAATATATCATTCAGGGTCCCAAAGGAAGACCAATTGCAGACTCACTCTAGGAAATTTTTTAAGTGTAACAAAGAACCATTTATAAAGGCATGAGAATATAGAGAAACCACAGGAATAATTCAATATTCTGAGAGCTAGCAAGTATAGGGTTTTCACCAATTCCAATTCTAAGGGGACAAAGATAGGAGGCAAGTATAATAATCTAGACTGAGAAACTATGAAAAGGGTTGCTTTGAAAAATCTGACACCTCAGCTCAAGGGAAACCATCACTTTAGACAACCCCACAATGAGATTGTCAAGGGAGTAACAACCCTGACCCTTGTTCTCTCTTGCATAGGTCTCCAGATCTATTGGTTGTATCTAATTAGAAGCTTGAAGACAAGAAAGCCTATTGATATATCAGAGTTCCTACAGTTCAACCTTCAGGGTCACAGATGAGGGTGCAAAATGATTGCCATGGGATCAGCTGGGGTGACACTAGCCTAAATATTCATCTAAATGAATGGCCAACTAACTCACAATAGAATGGTGACCCTTGTTACCAAATCAGCTTAAAACTTGGGCTCATTTTTATTATTTTTGTGATTTATTGGTTTGCATTCTTTATGGTATTGAGAAATGACAGTATTTTGTACCAAAAGATAGTCCTTGAGTAATCATTGTAATTATAGATATTTTTAGTAGATTGTAAGTTTCAAAATCTAGGTCATCATTGTCAACAATTAGGCAACATTGTTGCCAGAAAATGCAGTGGGTAGGCTCTAGGAGAAAAAAATGTTGGAATGAGATTTGAAAATGGCAACAGTAATTGTAAAGTCACTCCAGCATTATACCACAAATAATCTCCTACCTGCCTCCCTATTCTCCTCTTTTAAGGATATTACCCTGGGTAAGATATGGGGAGGTCAGATGCAGATCAAAGGGGAGAACTTGAGCTTCTGCAATTTTGTTATTCAGGATTTTCTTGGTTTGACACAACACTACCCAGGGCCCCTGAGGGAAGCACTGGGGTCCGTCACAAGGCAGAGGGAAAGAGTGGAACTCCTGGCAAGTGCCTTTACTGTAGTTTCCTAGGGAAGCAATGGGTCAGGGAGGGTAAACAGGTTTATGACTGGCTGGTTAGAATAACTCCAGTGGGCTTTGGGGCATAGTGGGTGCCCCAGGTTGTCTGGTACCTGGCCTTGGAGAAATTACAGGAGTGTTTTGTGGAAGAGCCCAATAAGGGAGGAGATTGGGAAAAAGGACTTAATCTTCTGCTCAGGAAGGAAAATTGACGTGCCTTCTTGCCAGGGCTTTAAAACTGAGTCAAACAAGATTTCAGATATATATCTATTACATCTACCACTTAAATATAATTAAAAGTAATAAATATATTTCAAAGTAATCGTAACAAAAAGGAGGAGGAGATGAAAATTGATAGGTTCTACAGTAAGACAATCACATTATCTTATGATTTTTTTCTTCAATATAAACACATTAGGCAGATTTTATTATAATCAATTTTTTGATTTCACAGAATGTATTATTTGATCACCAAAATAGGTCTCTTCTATTGACACACAAAATTATTTCTCCAATCTCTTTTTCCTCATAGTATATCCTTCTTTCAGAATGGAGTCAATGAGTACAATAAGATATTGATCATATTATCATTATTATTATTATTATTTTGAGACAGGGTCTGGCTCTGTCACCGAGGCTGGAGTGCAGTGCTTTCTTATGTTACTTATTATATCAAAAAGATTTGAGATGGGTATATGATAATCTCCATTTTATAGATTAGAAATCTAGGACATGAAATATTGTGCTTCACAAAGTCATTTAATTGTAAGGAGAATTGAAACTTGTATTAGACTTTTTGTTTTCAGTACTCAGGTACATAACTTCTATCAATATTAAGAGAGTATATTGCTTTATAATCCTTAATTACACATACATTTGCCTGTTCTTGAGCTTAATATGACTGCAGAAAACAATGAACAAGCAATTATGACATTAGTTATAACTACTTACATAGTTTTTTAGAAGGCATTTTATGGATATGTTAAATCAAAAAAATATTGCAAGAAACAATGGTTACTTCTATTAGAAAATGATCTGCTTTCTAGTTAGCTCTTGAAGGCTTAAGCAAAACAGAAACCACTCTCAAGAACTTTTAAGCATTCTAACATTTTAGCTAAATAACAATATACCATCCATAGTTTTATAGCACCTGGAATTTTTTAAGAAAATAATGGCAATGGAAATACCCAAGAGGAAAAATATATATAGTCTCTTCTCTAAAATGACAATTTAGTGAGTTTAAACAATATATAAGAAGATTTATACAAAGTAGTGCTCTATCAATCATTCTCTACATTTTCCATTATTTCTGTTTTTTCATTTGATCTTTCCTGTCTATTGCAATAAATATTTTTATAATGGATACAAAAATTTTAAGCATTGTGTATTTGCATGTTGCTTGGGAAGATAAAGTCATCATTTTATTTTTTTTGTTCATGACTCCACGCTCTAAATCTTACCTGGTGGAGTCAAAATTTTTTTAAAAGCATCTATAAGTACATAATTTATAACCCAGGGCTTGCACAAAAAATGCACAAATATAGTGCAGTAAGTCTGATATTGATTGGGTTTTTAAATACAATGGATGCTCCTGGAAATGCTATGGTAGATGCTAAGATAATTTTTAGGAAGTGAGTCATAGCAAATAATACTTTCCTACTATCTCTTGTTTCTGTGGTGCTATTATCTAATGTGATATAGAGATGCATTCAGCTTCTGTCCTGCTTCTAACTGTTCCCTATTCTGATTAATGGCATATTTGGAAAAACTACTGACACAGGAACGCAGGAGGACATGCCACTCCATATAAACTATGCAATCCTTTTTGCACAAGTAAGAACATTTTACTATCCTCTCTGTGGGTTTTATGAATATGAATAGTGAAGATAGTTTTGTAATATATGTGTTTCTGAAAAGCATCTATCGCCAGACTTAGTGAAAAATTTTTCTTCACTGACTGGAGGAGATTAGTTTATGAGTGATGTGAATGATTTTTTGCACAAACCCAAGAAAGACTGTGATGAGCTAACTAGCAGCTGGTAAAAGAAAATGAGGCAGCTAGGAGAGAAAATTAGTGATGCATGTAAGGATGACAAAGTCCCTCATCCTTTGTTAAATATATCAAAGCATTGCTCTTTGCATTCTGTATCAGTGTCTATCTAACAGGATGTAAAATATTTAACAATTTCATAACTCTTTTGCATTAGTTTATCAGGCCTTTCTAGATAATTTATCACAATTGATCCTTATAACTATCCCGGGAACTCCTATATTTTTTAAAATAAATTCATGTCACTGGGTGAATGCCCAAAGTATGTTCCATCATTCTTACACTGGGATTAATGTTTCCCTTCCTGCCCTATCCTCACTTTAAAATGCTCAATGGAATAAACTATAAGTAGATATGAATCATAGTAGCAAGTTTTGAATATCATAAGCTTTCAAAAATATCTCTTCCATTTGTGACATATCAGAATTAATGAGCGTGAAAATAAAATGCCTGAAGCCGAAACCTCATAAGAGGATACATGGACCTTCACTGC
Source organism: Cacajao melanocephalus (assembly GCA_963573385.1). NCBI lineage: Eukaryota > Metazoa > Chordata > Mammalia > Primates > Pitheciidae > Cacajao > Cacajao melanocephalus. Next base: position 57,547 of record CAUYLG010070314.1, read on the forward strand.
CTGACTTTGCAAAGTCTTTTTTAATTCTTTGGTTCAACATTATTGCAGAACTGTTCTTCAATGGGTCAATAAAGTTTGTGTGTGTGGAGGTGGTAGGTGAAGTTAGAAATTACACGCTCTACTTGTTCAAGAACTCAGTCTTTGTTTTAACGTTTGTATAGTATTCTCTAGCAGATAAACTGGCTTCTTTTCAAAGGGTAAAGACATATTTACTGAATGGTATTGTTGGAAGTAAATAATGGTTTCTCTGAATGCATACATATGGGAAAAGAAAACTAATTCTGGGCTTGGATATTTTTAAGAAATTTTTGAAACATTATTCCAGATTTCTAACTGTGGTCTCTATTTAGACATTTATCATTAAATTTGTATTTTATTATTTATTTAATGCTTTTAAAAGTAATTTTTAGTTTATCTTTTAAAGTTTGGGAGAATGTTCTGTATTTTTATTGTGTTCCTAGAACATTCTCATGTCTCCAGTTTCCACATCTCTAATCACGTGAAACAGACCACGTAGTATATAGTACTTCTTTCAGAATTTAGAATATATACTTATCTAGACTTCTTTCCAGTCTTTTTAATTCCTATGTGTCACCATTGAATTGTGTCAATCTCCTGGCAAAAATGACATAATCAAATGAGCAAGTAACTAAGTGCACAGACACACACACACACATACAGACTGTTAGCCAAATAGACAAATTTATCTAGATTTTTGAAGTAAAAATTTGGTAAAATTTATATGCTTTTTTATGTGAACGATTACCTCATGAATATAATTTTCAGTTTATTTATTTAGGTTTAAGGATGTATCCTAATGTATTTGTTTTGTTTTAATAAACACTAAACTTTTTGCCTAAAACAGTATCTAGTTTTATTTCTTTTAGATCAAAACCCACAGTACCTCTGAGTCAAGTGATAAAAAATGTGCTATATTGGATCCATCCATTTTCCAAATACATTAGCATATTTTGGCAAATATATCTGAATACATGGTTGTCTAGAAACATTGGACTAACTTTGAATTTAAATTAACCCCTTGATAATATTAAGTAGCATCTTCTTAAAGGTTATTCCAGTTTGATAATCAACATATGCATTTAAATTAAAATTCTATCCTTATTTAACAATTTACTGTGAATGTACAAAACATTGCACAATATTTTTATATAGTTCTGTAGGGAGCCTCACATAAATTGAAATGTTCAACAAATGTACTTTTAAGTATTTATTTAATTTATAGCAATTTAAAGTAAGTCATAATTTAATGTTAAACAGAAGAATTCAATGAATTCACTATATTTATATTTGTTTCATAAGAGTCTATTCTAGACATAAAACATATTCCTTTTTTTATACAATTTTAAATACATATAGTTATTCCAAGCAAGAAAATAATTGAAATTATAGTTACCTTGCATCTTAAATAATTTACAGTAATTTCCAACACTTTTCTAATGGAAAGTATCAGTGATAGAGACACTCTTAATTTATCTGAGATGATAATTTTAAAATGAAAATGTCTGCCAGTAATAATTTTTTGCATCTTATATTTTATAAATAGTTTCGATACCAATATTTTCTTTCCTATTTATTTCGTGAATTACCACAGATTTTAAAAGATTATTTATAGACCCTTTTGTAACAATCTACTTACTACATGATTTAGAAGCTTGAAAGAAACATTGCTATTATCACTCAATCTCCTTCACAAGTTTCTTGGGACCAACTGTCCTGCAGATTCTCAATGTTTGGTAAGAGACATGCTTAGATTGTGCTATACACTGTCCTGTAATGTGAAGTCAGGTAACACTTTGACCAACTTCAGAAAATGTGGTAAGTACAATGAAAAATATTTGTATTGTCTCATTAGTTTTTGAGTGTTTGGTACACAAAACATTTCCCTGAAAATGCAGTAACTCTTTAGTCTTTAAAATTTATAAATTTTAAGCATGTATTTCAAAATACCATGCTAGGTAGCCTCTTTAAGATTTTAAAGTTCTAGTAAGAGCAGAGGCAAAAATAATAAATCATAATATTTAAGAAATTATACAGGAATTCTATAGCATATCAGACATAATCATTTAAGTTCCCCTAAAGAAAATACATTAAATACTGTCATATGACAGTAACATTAATAATAGTCATAGTGTGAAATTCATATTTTTGGAGTGTTTTTTGTTCAACAATACCTATACCTATTATATTATGCTTTTAAAAATAAATTATGGTTTATGTTATGCATCTGTACATTTTCAAAAACTTGACATTAAGGTAAGTGGATCTCTAATCACATAGTGTGAGATCTTTGTAAATAGCTGCCTTTTAAAAGCAATCAAGGAACTTATGTGATATCATAGTGTTAATCAGTAATCAACTTTCAACAGAGAGCACTGATTATTTGTTTTATAAAAGAAATGGACACATAATTAATAAATTTAATAATTAAGATAATTAACTGTATAACTTGTTGATACAATGATAATCCCAATTATGTGTCCTCAAATTTTGATATTCCTAACTGAATAGAATTATAGGTTGGGTGTGGTGACTCATGACTGTAATCCCAACACTTAGGTTGGCTAAGAGAAAGGATCACTTGAGCCTAGGAGTTCAAGACCAGCCTGGACAATGTAGTGAGACCCCCATCTCTACAAAAAAATAAAACGTTTAGCCAGGCATTGTGGTATGCTTCTGTAGTCCTAGCTACTCAGGAAGCTAAGGTTGAAGGATTGCTTAATCCCAAGAGGTCAAGGCTGCAGTGAGCCTTGATTGCTCTACTGTACTGTACTCTGGGCAGAGAAAAACCCAGTCAAACAAACAAACAAACAAAAACAATAGAGTTATAGAGGTTTCATATAATTTTATTTTCTATAGGACTGTACATATTTGATCTCTGATCAATAATGAGGTATTTAAGTTGCCCATTGTGGACTCTTATTTCTAGAGAATATTATGATATCTTTCTTCTTACATATTCTGCAGAGTGAATTTGTCTCTTTCCTATCAAGAGATATAATCTATTTCTTCACTCACTTGAATGTGACCAACAAAATATTGCAGAAGAGATGCTGGACTAATATCACTTTAAATGACCTGGAGGCCATATTTCCTAGGAACTTTACAGTAAGTGCAATTACCCTGAGACAGACAGACCATAGAAAAAAGCCCAAGTCCCGTGCATCCCTTAGAAAATGAGATGAAATACAGAGAAAGGAAGAGGACAAGGGCACTTAGATGAAGGATATGTGAGTAAGGAAACCATGAGGAAACGGATCCCCTAGTGGCAGACACTCCATCTTCTGTCACATAAATCAGATATGCACCACCACCTGGGCACTTCCATAAAATCATGAGAAAATGAAAATTTATATTTTAAACCACTAAATTTTGGCTGGTTAGTTATGCAGCAATTGATATGTAAGACAACTATACTCACATGCAAGAAATATAAAAACAAAAATATAGGTAATCAAATTCTATTACTAATAGAAAATCATAGATCAACAATGGAAACTAGACTGTGTAATGTACTTTTATTATTTCTTGTCACTTTAATACTTCTTTTTCCCTTTCAGAATCTGCCCTTTCCCTCCTCTAATGCCGTCAACACTGTCATTGCCCTGCATTCATTTTTGTAGGTGAATGATCCAGCATAGCCAATAATATCCCACTCCTCAGATTTAATATAATCTGATCACATTAAAGATTACACAAACGTAGATAATAAGGATCCTGTTTGTGGTTTTATTGCTGATTCTAGGAAGGAAGAAATGTCTCTTTTTGAGATGGATATAACTGAGAACCCATTGATACTTGGATTGCCGACATCTATAGTAAGGGCAACGTGTGAAAAAATGCCTGTCTGAGAATTAAGTCAAAAAAGTATATAAAATGGATCAAAGTGAACAAGAAAGATACAGACAATAGATGACATGTTTTGAACTCCTGGACTCAGTCATGCCTAAAGCAAGAACTTTCCTTTTGATTTCACAGATATGGGAGCTGCAAAATATTATCTTTTCTTGAACTAGTGTTAACTGTCTTTTTCTTACTGAAATCTAAAGTCCTGACTAACCAAACTATATGGACCACTATGTGATCTATGAAGGTGAAAGGAATAACAGAGATCTTGTCTATCATGAATGTATTATTATGAAGTTCAATATAGGTTGAAGGTTGTACCAATGTTTATTTCAAAACAATTATCGGGCATCTAATATGTGCAAAAACTTGCACTAGACGTATAGAGGTGTGTGTATATGTATATGTATACACATATACACATATATATCCCGATATTATATGTGTTCTCAATGATTGACAATCTGTTGGGAATTTTTGTGTTATTATATACCATAAAAGCTATTGGTTCCAAAAGTATAAGAATTTTGGGAGAAAACTGTCATTACAAAGCATTTCCATGGGAACATATAATTGGTAGACACTGGGAAGCTAAAACTTCCACTTAGTATGAGCTCTTTATGTTCTTAATTACCAATGTGGAACTCTTAGACAAATTAAAAGAGTGCTCTTTTCCTTTCTTTCCATATACTCAAGTCAATTATTATTTTTCTTTCCACTAGCTGACCTCATGGGGCATACGTCTAAAGGCTATAGCGTGTGCATTTAACAAAGATTTTCTAAATTGCTTTATTTCAATTGCAGTAAAGTTTTCAATTTCATAACAGATCCTTTCCCTCCTATCACACATATCATATCTCTGTAGGTTTTTCTGTCAAAAAAAAAAAATTGGGAAGATGTTCTACTTCTATTTCTGATGAATAAAGTAGAATTTTCTTTTGAAAATTTATAATTTACAAATAAAGCAATTTACATACATATATGTACTGAAAAAAGTAGTGAGATATATACATAATTTTAGATACATCCTTTATTTCTTCTCTAGTAATTTATTCTAGTAATTTCATAAATGAATCTAGATTTCCATGAAAACAGACAGCTAACCATTCTTGAATAAAATTGTAATTATATTATAAACCCTAAACATTAATTAGCAGCCATCAACAGTGAACTTAATCTTTCTTTTCCCCAGGCAACTTCACTTCTTATTCATATAATTTTATATTTTATTTATAAATAGTAATCAGAAATAAATACGTAAAAATACTATCTCTAGGTAACAATAAAATTCTATTAAATATTTATTAAAATTTATAAAAATTAATAATATTTGTTGATTTCCATTAAAGGTTACGTGAAAAAAAATGTAGATGTAAATATACAGGTAGGGGCCTTCCAATTCACTCTAATTAAACAGTATATAGAATATCTATGTTAATGTTAATTGAAATACGTAATGACTTTCATATCCCTCTGCATCTGATATTTTCAAGAATAATAGCAAATTGGAAATATTTACAAAATAAGATTTTTTACACCATTATTTCTTTCAAACTTATCCTTTTTTGTTTTTTTGAGACGGAATTTCGCTTTTGTTGCCCAGGCTGGCGTGCAATGGCATGACATCAGCTCACTGCAACCTCTGCCTTTCAGGTCCAAGAAATTCTCTTGCCTCAGCCTCCTGAGTAGCTTGCATTACAGGTGCCTGCCACCACCCCTGGCTAGTTTTTTTGTATTTTTAGTAGATATGGGGTTTCACCACGTTGGCCAGGCTGGTCTCAAACTCCTGACCTCAAGTGATCTACTCGCCTCGGCCTTTCAAAGTATTGGGATTACAGGCATGAGCCACCATACCTGGCTTCAAATTTATTGTTAGAAGTAAACAAAAATTACATTATGTTACAGGCATAATAGAATCTTAGTGACATATGGCTCAACTAATTATTTCTTAAGTTTAAAATGCAAAAGTGCTGTAAAATTATAAAATACTCTTTTGTTATTACTACCTTGATTATGTATTTGATTTTACATGTACTAAATGTTCATGTTTAAGTATAAGGTTAACAGATTGTACATGTTGTTATTTGGGTTTCTGAACTAGTTGTTTAATAAATATTGTATTATGTGAGCCCAGAATTTATTTTATAATGAGTGAACTGGCCCTCTGCAACATAAAGACTGAATGGGCTGTCTGTTATCCAGACTGAACAGGCCCTCTGGCCCTGTATTTATCTTTAAAAGAGATGCACCTTGATAAGGACTTTATTCTAGTGGAAATTAAGTAATGAGATGGGAAAAAATTAATTTTATATTTAAGCTACAGCTCTCAAATGTATATTTAAGAAGAAATTATCATCCCTACATTCTTTAAGAGGCTTACTATGGCTTACATTGTTTAAGGAAAACTTTGAATATGTTTACACTTATTGAATGTATCTTCAAATATATTTAATGCTAGTGTATGTTTACTTTTGCCTTTCAACTTTTACTTTCTTGCCTTTTCAATGTGGATCAATGTCAATACTTATAAATTATAATCCTCAAAATCTCTACTACATAGATAAGTCTAATAGATAATTTTTACTAAAAATTTGACTTGACTATTTTTAGCTGTAGGAACTAATGGAAAAATTTTTCTTCCATATTTTCTTATCTTTAGGCTAAACTATTATCTACTGCTGCCATAATTACTACAATTCTTTGAACTGAATTTGTTTTTCCCCTTCCTGTCTCTTATCTCCTCCCCAAAGCCACTTGATTAAAATTGCAAGTCTTAACAAAACTTCTTTTTGAGTAATTCCAACATACTTATGTATGTTCCTTTGGGGTTTCGTTCAATTAAAAATATCATATGAGATATGGAGGTAATACCAGAACATTTATACATAATTATTTAAAAAGTTAGAAATAAGACACATTTGTTTTCGGGACCAACCTAAATCTAAATTTTTAAAAGAAAGTTATATGAAATACGGTACACATTTATAAAAGATCACATCGAACAATTAAAAGTGGTTTTTCAGATTTATTTCAAAGCTATTTAGCTTTCAGGGGAGTGAGCTAGGGTTGAGCCGCATAAATAAACAAAAAACAGTGTATCAAAGAATATAGTCTAATGTGGGAAATAAGAATTAATAGGATAACTTGAACAGTATCTTATTAAAATAACAACTTTGAAATGAACCAAAGTTAAAAAGTAACTTCTCAGAATTCTGATAAGTTAAAATTTACTTTAAGAAGAGAAGCATTTAAAACTAAAATAATTAACTGAGACTGAATTAAAGGAGCATTTTTTTCCCTTAAATTTAGGGTGGGAATGTATGACCATAATGAATTTATAGAGTCTGTTCTATTGTGACTCCGAGGACTCCAGAAAACGATTAATTGTGGTTCCTCTTAATTGAGATTTAGTTTGATTTTATTATTGTAAATTAGCCCATGCTTTGCTTTATCATAAATGCTCCAATGAACACTCACATTTTCAAATTTCAAGTGAATTCAATTGATGCATTGCCATGAAGGTACCTTGAGATTGTAGTCTAACATTATACAGAAGCTCAATTTAGTTTCTCATTAAAGAAACTTTCAGGCAAAAAAATAAATTTTACTTATTATGATAGTGGATTAATATCTTTTTGGAATATTTACTCTGTTTGTATTTCTAACTTAGATTGTTGTATTCCAAAATGTATAAAGGATTTTTAATGGAAATTAAAAGAATAAATGTTATTATTTGATATATAAGTAACTTTAAAAATTATAGTCACTGTAAATATGGGCACCACAGGTGATGTGAATGTGTGAACAAAGAAAAGTCTGCCAGTAATTCAGTAAACTAGAGGCAGTGAAATGGTGTTGGTACTAGTAGCTTTTAAAAAACGAATATGTTTTGAATTTAAATTTAAAAATTAAATATTGTCTTATATTTTTGGATTGCATAGGCAAAAAAAAGAAGGTTTGGATCTACCAGTAGATACCCAGGCAAGCATATTGAAAGACATTCTTGAAGTATGTAGAAGGTCACAGGAGACTTATCATCATGATGAGATTACACCACTCTATTGATGATGTCCAGGTTGGATTATAGCAGCAGTCCTCAAATGATTTCATTCGAGGACCATTTATACTCTTAAAAATTATTGAAGACCTAAAAGTGGCTGTGTTTATGTGAATTATATTTCTTTTTTTGGCTTAAACAACTGATATTATTTTATATTTATATATATATTTATATATATATATATATATATATATACACACACTATTGCATTTTAGGTTCTGGGGTACATGTAAAGAACATGCAGGATTGTTGCATAGGTACATACATGGCAATGTGATTTGCTGCCT
>CAUYLG010070321.1:0-10355 GCA_963573385.1 Cacajao melanocephalus
TGTCCTTTGTAGGGACTTGGATGAATCTGGAAACCATCATTCTCAGCAAACTGACACAAGAACAGAAAGCCAAACACTGTATGTTCTCACTCATAGGTGGGTGTTGAACAACGAGAACATGTGGACTCAGGGAGAGGAGCATCTCACACTGGGGGCAGTTGGGGGGAGGTAGGGGAGAGAGAGCGGGGGGTGAGGAGGGAGGGGAGGGTGGGGAGGGATAACATGGGGAGAAATGCCAGATATAGTATGCACCTAAAGTAAAATAAATAAATTTTAAAAAAAAGAAAAAAAAAAGGCTGCGCACGGGGGCTCACGCCTGTAATCCTGTAATCCTGTAATCCTAGCACTTTGGGAGGCCGAGATGGGTGGATCACATGAGGTCAGGAGTTCAAGACCAGCCTGGCCATCATGGTGAAACCCCATCTTTTTTTTAAACAAAAAAATAAAAAAATAAAAATAAATAAATAAAACCCCCTCCCCCCACAAAAAAAAGAAAATACAATTTGCGTATTGGGGGTGCTCAGAAGGGCTGCTATTGGGACATTTTTCATAGTGACAGAGCTTATCTTTCCACGTCACCAGCTGACAATGATTTTTTTCAAACCTATTATGTTAGTGACCCTTACTTTACTTAGAACTGCTTTCCTTGGCTGTTAAGACTTCCTGTGTGAGTGGGGGTGGCGGCTCACACCTGCAATCCCAGCACTTTGGGAAGCTGAGGTGGGCAGATCACCTCAGGTGGGAGTTTGAGACCAGCCTGGACAACAGGGTGAAACCCCGTATCTACTCAAAATATTAGCCAGGAGTGGTGGCATGCTCCTGTAATCCTAGCTACTTGGGAGGCTGAGGCAGGAGAATCACTTGAACCTGGGAGGCAGAGGCTGCAGTGAGCTGAGATCATGCCACTGCACTTCGGCCTGAGGGACACAGCAAGATTGTCCAAAAAAAAAGTACTGCAAGGCCAACGGGGAGCTAAGAAAGTACCAGAAGTCAGGGCCAGGTGCGGTGGCTCATGCCTATAATCCCAGCACTTTGGGGCCGAGGCGGGTGGATCACCTGAGATCAGGAGTTCAAGACCAGCCTGACCAAGATGGTGAAACTCCGTCTCTACTAAAAATACAAAAATTAGCTGAGCATGGTGGCGGGCACCTGTAATCCCATCTACTCGGGAGGCTGAGGCAGAAGAATTGCTTGAAATGGGAGGCGGAGGTTGCAGTGAGTCGGGACTGCACCACTGCACTCCAGCCTGGGCGACACAGCGAGACTTCGTCTCAAAATAAAAATTAAGAAAAAAAATCAAGAAAGTACCAGGAGTCCTTACAGTTCACCTTTCATCTACCCATCCCAAGTCTATCTTACAGGGATTACAATTTAGAGTCCACGCTAGAACTCTCCTTTCAAAAGCCAACCCTAGTAAGTCTGGCAGAGGAAACCCTTCTTGAACTCCTGACCTCAGGTGATCCGCCCACCTCGGCCTCCCAGAATGCTGGGATTACAGGCGTGAGCCACCGTGCCCGGCCTGTGGAAACCCTTCTTTAGAGGTCTCTGTTTTATAGACTTCATCTCTAAAAACAAAACAAAACAAAAAAGACTTCCTGTAGTGATGACAAGGAGAAAGAAGCAGAGAAAACCAGAGAGGAAAGTGTGGGAGGATTTACCGAGTTCCTCCTGGCTCCCAGCCCTCGATGCCCAGTGGCATCTCTGACCGTGGGTTTTGTAAGACATTGTTTATGTCTTTCTAACATATCCTCTTTCTGATTAAGAAAGCTGGATTCGGCCGTGTGTGATGGCTCACTCCTGTAATCCTGGCACTTTGGGAGCCCGAGGAGGGTGGATCATGAGGTCGGTGGATTACGAGGTCAGGAGTTCGAGACCAGCCTGACCAATATGGTGAAACCCCATCTCTACTAAAAATACAAAAATTAGCTGGGTGTGGTGGCGTGAACCTGTAATCCTGGCTACTTAGGAGGCTAAGGCAGGAGAATCACTTGAACCCAGGAGGCAGAGGTTGCAGTGAGCCGAGATCGCACCACTGCACTCCAGCCTGGGTGACAGAGTGAGATGCCATCTCAAAAAAAGCAAGCAAGCAGCCTGGATTCTGTTGCTTGCAGGCACAAGTATTACTCAGCTCACTCTGACTTCAAACGATGCCACATTTCCTTCTGCCAGGACCCCTTCAATTAGACTTGTTGGGAATAAACTTGTTTTGCATGATTGGTTTTGTTATATCGGTACCCCCACTAACTTCCTCATCCTCCTGGATTATTTAGAAGCAAATCTCAAACACAAATATTATTTATTACTTCGTTAATCCTACTGCAGGTAGATTTCTCAATTAAAAAATATTTAGCAGCATTTGGTCTTCTTTGAGGAATCCTCCATCAGTTCTACTATTTTTCCTTTTTTTGTTTTTGAGACAGGGTCTCACTCTGTCACCCAGGCTGGAGTGCAGTGGCAGCGATCTCTGCTCACTGCAACCTCTGCCTCTTGGGTTCAAGCAATTCTACCACCTCAGCCTCCTGACTAGCTGGGACTATAGGTGTGCACCACCATACTCAGCTAATTTTTGTATTTTTTGGTAGAGACAGGGTTTCACCATGTTGACCAGGCTGGTCTCAAACTCCTGACCTCAAGTGATCCGCCCACTTCGGCACCCCAAAGTGTTGGGATTACAGGCGTGAGCTACCGTGCCAGGCTTAGTTTTTCTTTAAAAATGAAAGTTTTGTGGCTGGGTGCGGTGGCTCATGCCTGTAATCCCAACACTTTGGGAGGCTGAGGTGGGCGGATCATCTGAGGTCTGGAGTTCAAGACCAGCCTGACCAACATGGAGAAATCCCATCTCTACTAAAAATACAAAAAACTAGCTGATGTGATGGCACATGCCTGTAATCCCAGTTACTTGGGAGGCTGAGGTAGGAGAATTGCTTGAACCTGGAGGTGGAGGTTGCAGTGAGCCGAAATCATGCTATTGCACTCCAGCCTGGGCAACAAAAGCGAGACTCTTGTCTCAAAAAAAAAAAAAAAAAAAGATTAAAGTTTTGCCTTTTAATCTTAATTATGTAATCCACCTGGAATTGACTTTGTGTGTGGCACGAGGTAGAGAAGTTTTGAAAATGATGAAAGTGTTCTGTGTCCTGATTGCTGTAGTGGTTTCACAACTGTATGCATTTGTGGAAACTCGGGACTATAAAACAGTAAATTTATTTATTTATTTGAGGCAGGGTCTCACATTGTCACCCAGGCTAGAGTGCAGTGGTGTGATCTCAGCTCACTGCAGCCTTGACCTCCCCAGCTCAAGTGGTCCTCCCACCTCAGCCTCCTGGGTAGCTGAAACTACACGTGCGCCACCGTGCCTGGTTAATTTTTGTATTTTTTGTAGAGATGAGGTTTTGCCTTGTTACCCAGGCTGGTCTTGAACTCCTGACCTCAAGCAATCCTCCCATCTCGGCCTCCCAAAGCGCTGGGATTATAGGCATGTACCACCACACCTGGCCTAATACATTGATTATACCTTGATAAATCTGATTTTGAAAACCATCATTCATCATTGGGGAATTGCAAACTAAAACCACAGTGAGAGGAGGAGGGCATGCCAAAAGGACACAGGAGCTAACACAGGAGCCATTTCCCCATGTTTTCTTTGGAGAGCCTGCTCTTCTCCACTCTCAGTCCATGCAGTATAGGGCGCTGATCATCCCTGGCTGTCTAAGTGGGTATATGATCCCAGGTCTGGCCAGTCACGCCCCTGGCCACAGTGACTAGTTCAAGGTTAGGCTCATGACTGAAGACCTGCCCAAACACACATTCCAGTCCTAGGATGGGACATGATCTACAGTGGGAAAAGGGAATCAAAGCTTGTCGGATGTCTGCCTGGGAGTTGCTGGGAGCCAGAAGGAGAGGCAGGCTTACTAGAGAGTGAAGTCTACTCAGAGAAGAAAAGAAACCATAAAAGAAAGAGAGAGAGTTGGTGAGCGTTGAGGACATTGTTGAATCCTCTGGGTCCAGCTGTTCCTGAAGTCTGTTATTGGACTTATTCATTATTTTCCTTATCTTGGTTGGAACAATTAGTCAGGACGCTAGCACAGTGATCAGCCAGTCCATTGATTCACAATTATTTTATAGTGGACACTTAGCTGGACACTCTGAAGGAAGGGATTGTAACAGGAATAAAATGACCATGGCCTGCTCCTTGAGGTGATGGCATCCAAAGAAGGTGAGTAAACTTTACAAGGAAAGAGCATGAAACCTGTGGTCCCTGCCCTCAAGGGGTTCTCAGTCTACTAGGACTGAGGCAATTAAACAACTACATACCATTTGATGGAGTAAGTGTGATGAATCCCTAAATATCTCCTTGTTATATATAATATTCACTGACCATAACATGCACTTTTTCACATTATCATTTCTGAAATTAGAACATATCTGGAATCAATGGCTTATCATTGTGGTCAGCGAGGAAGCACTGGCAATGTTGCTATGGGTGACCCCGTGACCTTGAACACACTGTTGCTATTGTTATCACTTCAAGTTGAGTCAGGTACTACTCCAGTTGATTTCATTGCCTTTTGAAAGAGTACACTGTGATTCAGCACTGAAATGGAAAGGTAGTGCGTAGGCACAAAGGCACGGGAACAGAGCAGCAAATGTCAATTTGATGTTAGTCAAGAGAATAAGCAATGTTCGAAGAATGTGGTTCATGTTCTCTTGCAACATAATAACCATGTACTTCATAGGAAGGTACTACAAATAAATGATATGATTCAGGTTTTATATTGAGTTGTGCAGAAAAAGAATGTGGTGTGATTCAGATACAGTCTGAATATGAGGAAGTTTTGGGAACACTATAATCACTATATTTTACATATATTTTCTATTTATTTATTTATTTAGAGATGGCGTCTCACTCTGTGACCCAAGGCTGGAGTGCAGTGGCGCCATCTTGGCTCACTGCAACCTCCGCCTCCCGGGTTTCAAGCGATTCTCCTGCCTCAGCCTCTCAAGTAGCTGGGATTACAGGCACCCGGCACCACATCCAGCTAATTTTTGTATTTTTAGTAGAGATGGGGTTTCACCATGCTGGCCAGGCTGGTCTGGAACTCCTGACTGCAGGCGATCCACCTGCCTCAGCTTCCCAAAGTGCTGGGGTTACATGCGTGAGCCACTGAGCCCAGCCTATATTTTCTTTTTAATTTATGCACAAGAACGTTACATGACAGCAATATGGGTCTAAAAGAGAGCTCTTTCAATATGTTTAAAATAACAAAGTATAAGTGATAAGTAAGCTTTGTTATAGTTTCATAGGCAGTGTATTTTTCTTTCTTAGAGGCATATAAAACAATGGAATCCCTTAGAATTGAATGTGCTTAGAGTCAACAAACTCTGTTGGGTGCTTTCTATGGAATAGGATTCAGGAGTGTGAGAATACACAACTCGCTGTAGGAAGCTCCCTCCGCACACAGATTACAAGGTGTTAAGGGTGAAATGTTACCTAAAGGAAAGCTAACGCTCTACTTACAGGGTCCAGGGCTTTGGATCTCGCCCAGGTCAACACCGTGGACAGTAAAATAAATACCTTCCGCTTTTCAAAGTGGCTGACTTCTTCATTTAGTGCTGTGGGGCCAAAAAGCAGAGTGGTTATTCGGACTCAGGCATGACTTGTTTTTTTCTAAATCACGTGTACTATTAGTCACCAGTAGGAGCCACTTAACGCCAGGGTGCTGTTACCTCTGATGCTTCTTTGACCTGTTCCCATCACTGTTCTTCAAACTCCCCCTCCTTTCTCACCACCTGTATCTGAAATACGGAGCCCCACAGGTTGTTCAGAACCAAGCACTTCCGCCTCATCAGCGCTCTCCACTGCAACCCTTTCTCTCCGCTATGCTCATCAGTTGCCTGATACTTTCCGAGCTGAGCTCAAAATTGTGGCCCCTTCCTGGTTTCTGGCCTCTGGCCATGTGCTTTTACTTTTTGGGAGGGCTAGTGACAGTAAGGGTCATAGCTGACATGAGTTAGAACAATTCGTGGGCTTTGTTGAATTCCTCTCACTACGAGAGAGGCATTCTGTGTTACAGATGTGGAAACGGAGGCACAGTTTGCCCAGGATCATAGAGGGAAGTGATGGGGCACAGAGTCCAATCCAGGCTGTCTGGCTGCCAGACCTGTGCTGTCCCACCATGCCACCTAGCCAGCTGCCCAGAAAAGGAAGCAGGCTGGGGATGGAACAGCAGAGGCCGCACATCAGAAGGTAAGACCCTCTTAGGAGTTCCCATAAGGCAACCCTGTTCAGTGAAAGCCACTGTGGAAGGAAGTCATTTGGGGTGTGTCCACCCTTCCCACTCCACCCCTGGGGCTGTGGGCTATAGTGAAGAGCACTGATAAGGCAGAAATGTTTGATTATCAACAACTTGTAGGGATCTGTATTTAGGATAGAGGTAAACAGAAAGGTGAGCATTTAATTTCCAAAGGGTTTACTGCTTTGCAGAAAGGCTCTCTACATATTTAAGCATTGAATCTCCTTGAATGCATTTGGCTAAGGGATTCCATTAAAATATTCTTCATGATGGATAATTTTCAAGAAAAATATAGGCCAGGCGTGGTGACTTACATCTGTAATCCCAGCACTTTGGGAGGCCCAGGCGGGCGGATCACCTGAGGTCAGGAGTTCAAGATTAGCCTAACCAACATGGAGAAACCCCATCTCTACTAAAAATACAAAATTAGCCGGGCATGGTGGTGCATGCCTGTAATCCCAGCTACTCAGAAGAGCGAGGCAGGACAATCGCTTGAACCCGGGAGGCAGAAGTTTCAGTGAGCCGAGATCATACCATTGCACTCTAGCCTAAGCAACAAGAGCGAAACTCTGTCTCAAAAAAAAAAAAAAGAAAAGTATCTAAGCTGCAAAGTGAGGTCTAATTTAATTGTCAGAGGGGCTAAGTGATGCAGCTGTCATGGTATGATTTTAGTATCATGAGGTGATTCCCTAAACAAGCAAAAAAATGAAATGCTGATATCCTGAATCTAATAAATGTATGGATTTCTACCCTAAAATGAGAAAGTGTTATTGAATTAAGGCTAAGAACACCACTATGATCATGTATTAATCCAAACTTTAAGTGTTAATTTTGTTTCTATTTTTATTCTAATATCAAAAATTGTCTCTTCAATTTAATTTTGCTCTTTTAACCTTTCTGCTCTGCTGAGCTTCAGTTTGGCCTATTTTGTGAATACTCGGCACACTTTGCGGTCCTCTAACTGGGTTATCCTTTTTTATTTATGATATTTATAATAGATCTAAAATGATCTGCTCGTCCCCCTTTGAATATACCCTTCATCTATAGGCAAATATTTTCTCTCATTTCTAATAATGTGTTCCTCTTTCTTCTGTCATCTTGCCTTCCTTCCATAGTATCTGCAAAAGGCAAAGTAGGAGAAGTCTAAAACTTTTAAAAATAATTTAATAAAACATTATGAAAAATGATACGTAGCTGGGCGTGGTGGTTCATGCCCGTAATCCCAGCACCATTGAAGGCTGAGGATCACTTGAGGCCAGGAGTTGGAAACCAGCCTGGTCAACATAGCTAGACCTCATCTCTACGAAAAAATTTAAAAAATAGCTAGGTGAACGCCTGTAATTCTAGCTACTTGGGAGGCTGAGGCAGGAGGATTACTTGAGGCCAGGAGTTTGAGGCTGCAGTAAGCTATGATTGTACCACTGCACTCCGGCCAGGGTGACAGAGTGAGACCCTACCTTTTAAAAAAACAAAAAGGGAATACATATCCATTTTAAGAAAAATAGAATCTAAGAATGTGCATCAGGTAAAATGACAAAGTCCTCATCCCTTACCAACCCCATCCCCCCCAGGTGACTGGTGAAAGACTGAAGGATCTCTGACACAAACACTGTATATCCCAAAAAAGAAGTAATTCAGTTAAAACTTTTCCTCTAAATAGAGAAGTAAAATTTTCTTGATTATTTGAACCTCTTTATTAGGAGGAAGCAGTAAAACACTCTACATTTTAAAGCTCATGAAAGGAAATGCAGTGTCAAAGCTTGAGAAAAGGTATGTTCCCTTGAGGGGGTGAAGGTGTTCCTAAGGCTGATGCTCATCTGTCACAGCAGGAAGTCAGTGGTTAAAGTCTGAAATGCGCAATCAATAGGCACCTATGGAGGCATTTTGATGTATTAAATGAGGTTGCTTGGCTGGGCGCTGTGGCTCACGCCTGTAATCCCAGCATTTTGGGAGGCCAAGGCGGGCGGAACACTTCAGGTCAGGAGTTTAAGACCAGCCTGGCCAACATGGGGAAACCCCGTCTCAGCTAAAAATACAAAAATTACCCAGGCATGGTGGCATAAGCCTGTAATCCCAGCTACTCGGGAGGCTGAGGCAGGAAAATCACTTGAACCTAGGCGGCCTCAGCGATTGCCGTGAGCCGAGGCAGTGCCACTGCACTCCAGTGTGGGTGAAAGAGGAAGATCTTGTCTTAAAAAAAAAAAAAAAAGTGGTTGGTTTGTGGGAGCATGAATCACAAAAGCACCACCTTGCTAAACATCACTTCCTTCTCTTAAACTTGAGGTCCTTACAGTTCAGTTTATTTTTCAAAGCACTTTCAAAATAGAAGCATTCTCTACAAGCCTTCCCTGACCTTTGCCATCAGGAAATATTTGTTGAATGGAATAAAATATTTAGAGTTAGAAATAATTCCTCCCCTCCTAAAGCCACGGGGCTCTTATACATAACTTTCTTGTGAGCACACCTGCTTTGCTGCGTTAAAGTTTCTCTTGCATGCCTTTTCTCTTGTGTGATGACTTGTGCCTTGGTGTATAACATTTTTCTTATCTTTGTATCTCCCCAGTACATTCAACCTCACGTCCTTAAGCAGTGCCTACAGAATGAGTCAGGTTGAATTTTAAAAATTAAATGTTTTGGCCAGGCATCGTGGCTCACGCCTGTAACTCCAGTGCTTTAAGAAGCTAAGGCTGGAGGATCACTTAAGGCCAGGGGTTTGAGACCAGCCTGTACAACACAGCAAGACCCCATCTCTACCAAAAGAACAATTAGCTGGGTATGGTGGCATGAGCCTGTAGTCCCGGCTACTCAGGAGGCTGAGGTGGGAGGATTTCTTGGGCCCAGGAGTTCGAGGCTATAGTGAGCTTTGATCATGTCCCTGCACTTCAGCCTGGGTAATGCTTCATTTTAAAAATATGTATTTATTTTATTTTATTTTGTTTTGTTTTATTTTATTTTATTTTATTTTGTAGAGACAAGGTCTTACCATGTTGTCCAGGCTGGTCTTGAAATCCTGGTCTCAATAATCCTCCCACCTCAGCCTCCCAAAGTATTAGGAATTTTTGATAATTAAAAATATTCTATTCTTACAAAATGTCTATCCACAAGCATATTATTATCATGGATTTCATACTGTAGGTACACCTCACTGACCAGAGACTGCACTAAACATTAAAAAAAATTTCATCTTTTTAAAATGAAACATTTCCCAGGCTGAAGTGCAGTGACATGATCATAGCTCACTATAGACTCGAACTCCTGGGCTCAAGATATCCTCCTGCCTCAGCCTCCTGAGTAGCTGGGACTACAGGCTTGTGCCACCATACCCATATTTTAGGTATGAAATCCATGAGACTGAATTGAAGTCTTATACCAGTTTACTGGTCTGATACAGAGACTGGTCTGAAGTTTCAGATCAGTTTTTTTTCTAGCCCTACTTAGCCTAGTGTTCACAGATGACTATTAGGTAAAGTAAGCAGCACTACAATAGCATCTCTGGAGACAGAAGAGTACACCTCACTGACCAGAGACGGCCCAGATGGCTTCCTCCACTTGCTGTGGCCTCTCAGTGATGTTATAAATAATAACGTCACACTCCAGCAGGCGCAGGAGAAGGTCTTCTCGGGAGATGGCCTGAAAAAGAAAATCGACAGCCATTTGCAGCAAGAAGCTAACAAGGTAACCTTAATATTTCAATGAAATGACAATTTTCAAAAGAGATCGGCTACACTGAAGAGTCCCACAGGAAACACTTGCAGGAGGATTTCTATTTGAAATGAAACTGTGACTCTCTTCTGTGTGTAGTTTTCAAGTAACAAAGAAGTTGATGAAAACCACTTGGAACAGATGATTTAAAAATTGCATAATAATCTTAGGTATTATTTCTGCATGCTCTTTAAACTCCATCAGAAGAGAAGAATTAGAACACACTGAAATAAATGAGTGAGGCATTTAAAACTAATTCAAACTCTATGCAAGATTATTTGAGCAATTATGTATCACAAATCACTCAGAAGTGCTGATGAGTGATGAATATGGATTGTCTTAGAATTCTCAAGATGTTCTTTT
>CAUYLG010070323.1:0-63460 GCA_963573385.1 Cacajao melanocephalus
GACTGCATTCTAGCCTGGGCAATAGAACAAGAATCTCGTTCTCTCTCCCTCTTTCTCTTCCTCTTTCATTCTCTCTTACATTCTTTTTTTTCTTTCTTTCACTCTCACTTTCTTTCCTCTCTTTTTCTTTCTAAAAAAAAATAAATAAATAAAAAATAAAAAAAATACAAAATAAAAATAAAGATTTGAGGCTTTCCTTCCACTTACTTATTCCCTAGATCAGATTTTTAACCAACACAGTCTTTTTCAGTCAAAAAAGAGAGTTAATAGTTCAACTAGTACTTGAAGGGATGTCACTGCAGGAAATTCAGTTTTACTTCTTTGGGCCAACTCAGCTCATTCTGATCAGAAAAAGAGAAAAACAGAGAGCAAGAGTGGGGAGAATAAATATATATAATTTTGTTTTCACTTGCATCAATTCTTCCTAAGTTACTAGTGCCTTTCTTAACTTTGCTTCTAAAATTACATCAGAGGATAAGTCATGAACCAAGGAATACAGTAAAGATAAACATGGGTACTTAGATGAATTTGAATGGGGTGTGAGGTCTCAGTAAACACTAGCCAATCCCAGAAGTTGACGGTAGTCTGGATTGCAACAAAGATTTCATAAGGTGCAATTAGTTGAAGTGGGTTCATACCACTTAGCCTGCTGTGCTGTCTGAAGGGAAATTTCTTAATCTACAAGTAGAATGCTGAGTTAAATGGAACCAAATTCTAATTTAAATGCTTCTGCAGAGAATAATCATTGGAGATTTGTTGGAATTGGAGCTCCCAGTTTTATCCTATTTGTGTTCTCCCTGTGGTACTAGGCAGAACTGCTGATGCAGAGGTCACCATTTAACCAGGGCACATTTGTGTAGTTAATGCAGTATGGACAGTTGATCAGGGCACAATTACAAGAGATGAGACAATTAGAAGAGACCCAGAGATACTTCTTTATGATGGAAACAGCTATTTTCCAACTGCTGTTTGAAAATGCTGCATGGCAGAGTTTGAACAAACCCTTCATAAGATTCCAAATCCCCTGGGAAGTATTATTGGCTCTCTCCACAAATATCCCTGTAGTCTCCACTTACTCCCCTGACCTTACAAAGGACTAGGCTTGCTCTCACGCACAGAGAAGAGCTTATGCATTCACACAAGTGTGTGTACAGAATATCAATTCCTAGATCTAACATTATTGTTTTAAATCAGCAATCCAGATGATTCATATTTTGAGTATCCTTCAGATAATGCAACCCTAAAATATCTGTTATTCAGCATTGATCAAAAGCTTATCTAACAGTTTAGAGAAACAACCAGATGGTGATCTACCTGACTGTGGTAGTCAATTTTATGTGTCAACTACACTGGATCATGAAATGCCTGATATCTGGTGAAGCATTATATCTGGGCATGTCTGTGAGGGCATTTCTGGAAGAGACTGGTGTTTGAATTGGTAGAATGAGCAAAAAGGATTGCTCTCCCACAATGTGGACAGGCATCATCCAACCTGTTGATGGCCAAAACAGAATGAAAAGGTGCAGAAAGGGATAATTTGTGTTATCTCTCTGCCTGAATGCTTGAGCTGGGGCATCCTTCTCTGTCTCTTGGTTCTTAGGCCTTCAGACGCTGACTGACGTTTACACTATTGGTTCTCCAGTCTTCAAATTACACCACTAGCTTTCCGAGTCTCCAGCTTATAGACAGCACATCATGGGACTTCTCAGCCTCCATAATTGTGTGAACCAATAGTTTGTGTGTGTGTGTGTGTGTGTGTGTGTGTGTGTGTGTAAATATATATACACACATACATAGAAATTCTATTAGTTCTGTTTCTTTAGAGAACCATGACTAATACAAAGCTTTAGACCTCTATTAGGTTAGCTCCTCAAAGAAACACCTTCATGAGGTGTCTTAGGTTGAGTTCTTCCAGAAGCTGACTGTGAGACAAGGCTTTGAGTGCGAGTAGATTATTTAGGTGTCAATCTTAGGAAGAACCGACAGTGGAGTGAGGGAAATGAGACAAGGATTATTATAAATGAGAAAGGAGATAAGATTGCATTATCAAGCAGGTTACCACTGGGGGTAACTGAGGCTGAATGCTGTTTAGAGACTCTGGGAGACAGTATGGAGCATGCCTCATCTTTATCCTACTCACAGAGGAAGGGATATGAGTTATTAACTACCAATTGCCATTAATCATTTGCTGAAGGATGATGAGATTAACATTAACTTCTCATACCTCCCATTTGCCCACTTATAAGGGCCTGAGGACCCTGAGAGCCAGAGGAAGCCTCAGACAGGGTGGAAGGAGCATGAAAGTGCAAGACATTTGGGTTGACATGCACAGAAATGGTGTACGCATGATAAAGTTCAACTACATTTTCCTTTTCAGGAAAGGGAGAATAATCTACTTTTTAGAAAGATATAATATTTAAAAATTAACATTTCTATAATTTACAAAACTGAAAGGAACATTTCCTAGCACCCACCCTTAGATAAGGGGAAGAAAGGACTGGATGTTAGAATAAAATCAGCAATGGTTGCATCTCCAGATGAATGTGTGTTCACTTTCTTTTAATCTCCATCCCATCTAATACTCTATTTTTTTTATTGTTCTTGTTCAGCTGCTACATTATTTTATTTTACTTTAATTATTGTTTATTCCCTGCTTGCTTTCAGAGTTTGCAGTGATTTACAAAATTATACATAAAAAAATATGCATTTCTTTTTTGCAGATGTTATGTTAATGAAATATTTATGATTGCCAGATACCACCTTAGCTAAAAACCAAGTCAGGCACAATAGTATTCTGTTTCTTTAGTAAGAGCTGGGTTTTGGAGCTATCAGATTATCTGAGAGTTCCAGTAAAGGAAACAGATCCAAAGTCAGCAAAATTTATGACTGTCATCTAACTTGTAGTAAGGGCCAGGGATGGAGGGATGTTTGTCTCAATTCTTAGCATACTCTTGGCATCTGCCCATTCTCACTTGTCACCAAAGTCAAGGAAACAACTTGTGACAGAATATTGGTTCTGTTAAAAAAGGCATTAACTTCTCATCAGGGCATTGTTCATCCTGGAAATCTGAGTTAACACAAGGCCAACTCTTAGAGACAAACGTCACATGGCCTCTCTTCTCTTCCTAACTTCTTCCTGTTCAGCTTATATTTGAGTTTTGTGTCTCTGGACCAAACCAAACATTTTTTACTCCCAGGAAGGTCTTCACCAACCAGGAACAATGACACCAACTGGTGATGTAATCCCCACTGAAAACTCTTTTTTATCCCTTTCCAGCCAATGGAATTCTTCCCCCTTGATGTTTTCCAGCCCTCTGTGGGTGTGAATGAGAAAATCTCATTCTCACTCTATGTGAAATTATGCTTGGATTGCACACACTGTTATTTTTTCATCCGGCAGCAATTTAAAGGCTGAGGCTTACAATTAGCTATTTGATCTTAATCAGTATTGTCCTTGGCCATGGTACACTACGTCTTTCGGATACCACTTTTCCGGTGTTTGGATGGCCTATTTAATTAGACAGCTGAAACCGCCTGTGCCGGAGAGACAGGTCAACTTGGAAAATTTTTTTTAAAGTCCTGGTAATTTTGTTTCTTCTTCAAAGTCAACCTGACACATTCCAATTTGGTAAAGTAGATGGGTAACCTATGTATGCATTAGAAACTTCACCATCCTCTACTGAATCTGCTTGGTAGAATTAGTTTTCTTGGGGCTTCCCCAAATCTTAGAGGATTTCTGCTTCAACTCCTTGGGGGTGCGTAATAACTCTAAACTGCTTGGGGAAACGATACCCAGTGATATTCACAGCCAACTTCTCAAACTATAAAAAACGTTTGCTAGGAAAAATGGCCTGAGCTGAGCAATTCAGTTCTGTTTCGCCTTGGGGATGAAGTGGATGACCTTGCAGAAGAGTCCTGGGGTGCTAAGTACATTTGAGTCCTAGGAGATCCCACCCAGTTCCTGGCATACTGGAAGCATGTAGCAATTTTCATCATCACTGTCACTATTACCAAAAGCTTTACTAGAAGAAGTGGTAGCTGGAAACTGCATGCCATGTAACATTCTCCTAAGGACTAGGAAAATGCTAAGATTGGGATTGTTTTATAGCTTTGTCAAAAGGAGGGGAAAATATATACTGTATAGCCCTGCCTTATTTCCCCAGTGCCTGGTACCTAGTAGACACTCAAAAAATGTTTAGCTGGATAAATCTGCAAAATGCAGATGATCAAAGTATCTGCTACATGGGAACATTTTAAAAATAAATGGGCCACGTCACATAAAGCACAGAGCCTGGCCTATATTAAGGATAAAGAGAATGACTATTGTTTAAGAATACTTTGTATTTTGCAAAGTGGAAGCTTTCATTTTCTGACACAGGAGGAGGGACATGCAGTTAATGCCCCACAAAGGGAGGGATAGGTGGCAAATATCCCACAAGGCAGATGCCTTTAAGGAAAAGTGGGGCTCTATAACCACTGCCAACAGGCTGGTGTCTGTCTTGGGCCCCATAATGTCTGGGATGCTTGTTTCCAACAGAAGTTAATTGTGCTATGCTCTTGCTGTTCTTATATATTCTTTGCACCCTCCTCCCTCAACCCTCAGTAGGCAAGACAGTCCAGCCCAGTTCTAATGAATTACCGCTTAATCCAGAACCAAAATACAATCTGCGTCCCACATTAAGTCTTGTCTCAGTGACCTCATCTGCCAAAGCAAAATCCAGAAGGGCCTTGGCAAGAAGCAGACAGGTACAAGCAAAGCCTTAGCAAAGCAATGGTGCATCTGGCCCTTTCAACATGATGAATGCTCTGTTCCCAGCTCTTGGAGGCAGTCTTGCTGCAGCATTGTTTACGTGGCCTCACCTTGGCATTTCGCTCTAACCTTGGTATTTGGCTAGAATGCTGTTCATGCTGAAGTAATTGCTGAGTAGACAAATGCACCCCTTATGTGACAAACCCCAAGCCTCTTGCCCTGCGTGAGACGTAGCAACGTTTTGGTCAAGAGGCCACAAGGCCTATGGAGCCCAGTAGAGTTTGTACTAAGACTTCACCTGGGCTAGGTAGACCCAAGCTCACCTAATAAGGATTGATATAAAAGAAACCTTCTTCCCCAAATTAAACACACACACACACACACACACACACACACACACACACACAGCTTGGCAACTATACAAGGGAAGTTTCTACTATGCTCAATGACAGCTTTTGTTTTTTGGCTCTAAATCCAAGTGGGATGGTATCCCTCTGAATACACCAAGGAGGACATCAGAGACTCATGAATTAGGGAGGGTTAGTAGATGAGAGACCCAGAATGTGTAAGAAGACAGTGGCCTACTAGCTAATGGTCTTCCTGGGCTCCTCCAGTCTCCAAAGGCTCTGGGCTATCAAGTGCATTGGGTAATAGCCATGGATTCCTTGGGATTGTTCTCCATAGAATTAGCCCTATACCCTTCAAACCCTCTCAAGACAGATTGGTCCTTTTTTTTTCTCCCTGTCCCTTTAACTGTTACTCTGGAGTCTTATCTCCAAAATGACCACCAGGGGACTGACACAGCCCACCCTAAATGAGTGACTACTAAAACCCCATGAGAAAAAGGGATGCTGACCAGATAACATGATGCTTTGAGCAATCTACTCTGGAGTGTCTGAATCTAGTTCCTCGCCAACATTTCTCTATGTATCATTTCTAACAGCCCCCTCTTGAGGTTGTCCAGGTTACAAAGCCTCACAATTCAATACGCCTAATGTGAGTGTCTTTTCCCGGAATCCAGTATTTCTTTATGACAATGACTCTGACAGCACCTACTTGTCCTTTTAAAACCAGATCTTTCTTGCCTGTATGCTGGTGCGGTGGTAGCAATATTTAGTGTTTAGCGCTGGTTTGGGGAGGTTTGCAAAGGAATCTTAGAAAGTATTGGGAGAGTTTTCTTAAACCCTGGGACTTTCAGGAAGTTATGTCATAATTGTCCAGATGGTAGAAACCAGTATTGTGACCCTAGTCCCTTATCCAGGTAATCCCCTACTTTCTGCCGTACTTTTAAATGGCTGTAATGTGGAATCAGAAACAGTGGAATGGCTCCTGTTACTCAGCTCGGTGCCTTATATGGATTGTCTCAGTCCCTCCCTACAAACACCCTGAGAGGTATTTGGTGTATTTTTCTGGAATTTATAAATGGGAAAACCGGGGTTCATAGGAGCTAAATGACTCTCTCAGGGCCACCTGACTAGTTAATTGAAGACTCAAGGTCAAACCAAGGTTTTTCTGGCCACAGATTCCAAGCCCTTTACCCTGGGGCATATCGTCTCACAATGGACGAAGATATACCTGTCTTCTGTGTATTAAGGATAAGAGAGGTCTTAGAATAATGAAAAAGGCAGTAAATAATTCCATTTTTAAATTCCTCCCCCTCAGAGATCTCAAAATCATTTGCAATAATTCCACCTAGACTGCAGTGTGTGCATATATATATATCTGTCTGTAATGGAAGAGATGATAGTTTACCCACGAGGGGTCTCAGCACATTCTCACTGAGTCGGCATTCATGTTTTCATGAAAACCCCCAAGTTCCTAATTGCTTATTCTGATGAGAAACGCGGGTCTCTCCTTTGAAGCTAAAGCATAAAGTGTGCCTCTCAGCCTGGGCTATTTTCTTCCCAGGCCTCGGGACAGGCCAGTGGGAACCTTCTGAGACTCCAAAACCCAAATGAATCCAGTTTCACCATTTTTCTTTAATTGGGGGAGGCCGATTTGTTTTGTTCCAAGGCGCGTCAGAGCCCGCAGTGTGAGCATTGTGCCCTGAGAGTTAGCCTGTTTCATCGTCCTTCATTAGGATGCAGGGGGAAGCCCGAGCCCCGTCAACTGGGCCAGGGGAACAAAGGCAACATGGAAATTAGAGCAGGACGATGAATCCCTTGCTCTCCACTTTTTCAAAACAAGACTCTCACCATTTACACGGGGACCCATTTTGTCGTTGTCTTCCATACAAAGAAACAGGAAACTTCAGAGGGAAGAAGGGGCCCCAGTTTCCTACACGGTGGCCCACGGAGGCTGGAGGTTGCTGATGGTGTTGGCAAGAGGCTAGCTTGGCCTCAAGGCGGAGGACGGGGCTGTTCCCCTTGTTATGCTTCCGAGGAGGTCACCCAGGCACCGGGGGATGTTTTTCCTCCTTGGGAAGCAATCTAGGGCAGGTGAGGCCTGGGGAGCAGCCTTTGAAGACTGTCCCATCAGGGGCTCTCACACTTTCTTGACCGCTGGAACTAGGCCAAATCTCACTGATTATTTTGCATTCTTTCTCTCCTATCCCACAAAAGTCCGAAGGAGAAATTGCTCCCCAGACCAGTGGAATTCCTTTGAAAATAAATTCATTTCCAACTTGACAAGGATAGATCCTAATTTCTGAAATGCAGGCCCCAAGTCTTATTTTGAGGACAGGTATTGATAATGAATGGCTCATCTTCTAAATTGCCAAAGCCTTTTAATGACCATAGTAGCTCTCAAAATCAAAATACATGTACCCTTTGAAAGAACAGTTCAGCATCTACGAATTTATCTTACAAAAACATTTCTATGTATGAACAAATAAATATTTGTAAGGACATTCCTTGCAGTGCTCTTCATAGTAGAAAAATATTAAAAGCAATAACAAGTCTATCTTAAGGACTTGGATGAATATATAATGATATTAATACATTCATCCATACAATGAATATTCAGCAATCATTTTTTCAAATCAGTATACCAACATGGACTGATTTCAAAAAAATATCCTCATCATGAGCATTGAAAATAAATTGAAAAATTGTGTGAATACTTAATCCACTTTTGTTTAAAACAAGGTTTCTCAACCTTGGCACTGTTTTCATCTTTGGGTCAGATAACTGTTGTGGGTCCCATTCTGTGCCTTGTAGGATGTTCAGCAGCATCCCTGGCCTCTACCCACTAGATGCCAGCAGCACACCACCTCACTCCTACAATTATCACAACCAACACTGTTTCCAGACATCACCAAATGCTCCCTGTGGGTAGAGATGGAGAGGAAAACCACCCCTGGTTGAGAACCACTGTTTTAAAATAATGACACATAGATCACTTAGGTTTGCACACCATAGAATAAAAGTCTAGAAGAATATCTATCCATCAAGTGTCTTACAATGCTTCCACCGAGAACCATGATTGGCCAGGAAAAAAAACAATGTTCTCTTTTTATTCTATATACCTCTGCGCTGTTTAATTTTTTGACATATATTTCTTCAATTAAGTAAAAAATCCACTTCTATTCCACGCCACTCACAGACATACACATACACAAGGAAAATAAAGGGAATAGCTTCTATCAAGAGACCATACATCAGAATTCTCTTTGGAAAAGAGAAACAGATGAGCTTTACCTGGGAAGGGAAGTCCTTCAAGAGGACTCACTAATGGGACGTGATGGTAACCAGGGTTCACCAGTCAAGCATCTGGAGTCTCACCAAGGCACATAGCAAGTGCCTTGTCTGAGAGATTGTGAACTAAGTGGGAAATGTGAAATTATGGCCTCTGGTTTTGAATTTGATGGGGACCAGTGTCTTGCATTCTCTCCTTCAAGTCACTCATCTGCAAAACTGAGCATCTACCTTTCCACAAAGACTTGAAGAGGGAAATCATTAAAGCAGCACCTATGAAATGGCTTCCCCTCATCAGATTTGGTACTGCATAAATGAAATGATTCTCATTAATATTGATTTTGGTGCTTTTAAAGCTATTTTTTAAAAAGAGCCTAGTCCGATTTGGGCACTTCAGAGTTTGGGGAATCCCAGATGCTTGGGTTTCTTCCTAATTTCAAAATAATTCCCTCCAGGATTTTTTTAGTTTGTTGGTATCCTCATGAGGAAAACAAGAAAACAAATGTTTTCCCTCTTTTTTGCTTTTCTAACTGATAGACTGCTGTGGAAACATTGCTAAGGTTTACTCATAAATTATCATGTAAACTGCCATAGCCAGTTTTTGTGATGTGTCCCCCCAGTGAGTTAGTTAAAACTGATGCCGAATTTCCTAGAAGGAAAAACAAACCTGGATCTTATAGAAAACAGACAAACAAAAAACATGTAGTCTCCCCATATTGATACCAGTAAATGATATATCAGATATCAACCAATAACACCTTCACCTAGTTATAACTACATGGTACTAAAAGAATTATGGCTTTTGAATAATATTTTGAAAACCAGCAAGGGAGAATTTTCCTGCCCATCTATGCTGACGTTTTAAAGCAATTTGAGACAGTTTGTGAATTAAGTTATGAATCAGTTCCTAGTGACTTATTTTACATTCCTTTTTCATTATGTTTCTTTTTTTCTTGGTGGAATAACAATGCTGAGAAATCTGTTTTGACTCACAAGCTACTCATGAATATTTTAACCATAACTTTTGGACCAATTTATTTTTCTTTCCCAATTTGACTCAGCTTCCTAAAGGCATTTTGGTTTTATCTGGTGATATTTTACTTCTTTCCAATTTTACTTTTGTTTATCAAAGCATTGTGTAGTTCATTCATCAAGAAATTAAGCTTCCCTTTTTTCGTTTCCTCCTCTGAATCTACAGAGTAAAGCTCAGGATTTGCCATTGTCAAGAATCTAAAGTCACTCTACATACAAATTCTTGAAGCCAAGAGAATGCAGCCTTTCTCCGGTCTGCCTTGCACACAACATGGGAGGCTCAAATGAGGCAAGAACCACAAAGCAAAACATCATTTCCTATGCCTCTAGCACAGCCACGCTCAAGTCAGCTGTGCCAAGCCAGAGCAAGGATGCTTTTAGTAGAAATCAGTGGTACACACAGGGACCCACTATGGAAACCATGGTTTCCATTTGCATTGTTTGCAAGAAAACATTAGTGAAAATTAATTCAAGACATGTACAAACTTTAGAGAATACTGCCAGACCAGGCTGTTAGATGACCAACAGAGTACTTGTGCATGCTAGCTAGAAGTGACCATAGTAGACACTGTTGGTACTGTGCCCTTGGGTCTATTTTCAGTTTCTGTGGGCCCTTTTCCCTGCCCCATCCTATGGTATTTTAGTTCCAATGGCCCGTACCTGTGACTCAGGGAACTGCTCAGGGGCTGCTGGAACCACTTTGCCTATATGCATAGAAAGCCATGTGTGCCCAGGGTTTACGTCCTCCAGTCCCTCAGGGCAGCCTATAGCCAATGATTGATTGCTGTCGGTATACAAAAGCCCAGTTCACTTGTCTTAAAGCTAGGACATTACTCTAAGGAGTAATGCACATTCCAGATCTCACGACAGGTTAACACTGAGGTTGGTATTTTGCCTGAAATCGCACCCCTACTTGGCTTCCTTCCCTTCCCAAGCTAGCTTCCCACTCCCCTATCAGCTTCTCCAGGGAGCCTGTCCTTAACACTTGACTTGTGTACACATTCTCACCTCACAATCTGCTTTGGGAAAACCTAC
Source organism: Cacajao melanocephalus (assembly GCA_963573385.1). Taxonomy (NCBI): domain Eukaryota; kingdom Metazoa; phylum Chordata; class Mammalia; order Primates; family Pitheciidae; genus Cacajao; species Cacajao melanocephalus. The sequence goes on from CAUYLG010070323.1 coordinate 10,453, forward strand.
CTAGGACACTATCTGTCCTCCTTTGCTCTCTCCCAAATTCTTGTTCTTATGCACATCTCATTCCACGCTGATGGCTTTCATCTGTGACACCTGTTTTTGATTTGGTAACCAAGGCCTTATATATGACATGTGTTAAAACATGAACATATAGTTCGTCATCCAATTCAAGACACTTTGCCCATGAAAGAGGATGTTATTGATGATTATGCTCAGCAAAGTGTATAGACTGAAACTATCCCTGAAAAACTGGAGCTCATGGTCACCCTACACATCTACCACCCTCATTGCAGGGCTTTAAGTTGTGCAATAACTCACACTGGAGCCTGTGAATGGTGCCTGGAGTATAAATCTAAAATACAGATATTAGAATGAACAGGGATACAGACTGAGCCACAGGAAAGTTTGTTGACCTTTTCTCAGTGTTTTTGAGCTCTGAATATTACTGGAAGCCATTGTATCTTTCTAAGAGGTATTTGCAGCAAGTGAGGGTTGGAAATGCCAATGGAAAAACCTAAGAAGTTGCAGACAACCTGACTAAGAAGCAGCCGTGCCCTCCTGAGAACCACTCACTGGAAGTCACTACACTGTGTGCCATCTTGGACAGACCATCCTAGACATCAAGAAAAAGTAGGTCCTGCAAGCTCTTAAAATCCTTCCACACCAGCTCCATCTGACACCTTAACTCCCACTTAGGAAGCATACTCACGATTTTCACAGTGCTGCCCAGTATAGCCTGCCAAGCAGGCACACTTATAAGATCCAGCCTTGTCAAGGACACATGTGCCATCATGGAAACAAGGGGATGAGGAGCATGCTGTAAGAGAAAAGGCATCCCTCAGTGCCACCGTGCATTGAGTCGATGTCTTCAAGCCCAGAGTCTTGACCAAAGTCTTTTAATTGCTTATTAAAGTCTTCTTGCAATGTTTTTTATTCATTTTACTGAATTCATGTTACGATTATTTGAAAATGTGTAAAATAGATACTCATTAAATATCAAATGTTGGTGATATTATTTGATTTTTTGAGGGCCCCAGAAGCATGCTCAACAATCCTATAGTCTGAAGACCACAAGGCAATGCAAACAAGAACATTAAACTGATGAAAGTAGAACCATGCTTGTATCTCTCCCATGGGGGTTTCAGTGGACAGAGATGTCCTTAGGTAGCTGAAGACCATCTTTTTTTCAAATAAAAGCTCAGCATCCTGGGTACTGGGGCAATGCAACTGGAAGATAATCTTTATGACGCTGTTGAATGTATACTCAATAATTTCCAAAACTACATTCTGTACTCATCATTCCCTTGAGATGTTGGTAGTCTTTTGATACCTATTTTATAGATGGCAAGTAGAGGGTAAGGTTATGCCTAGGTTGGGCAGCCGTTGGGCTATGGGATCAAATATGTTAGGGAAGTGTTGCTGACATTCAATGCTAATTAACCAGATTTCTTTACTGCAGAACTTCTCAGTTCAATGCCCTAATATAAATTGTGAGTTTCCTAATATACATTGTGAATTTCAAGCTTATTTGACCTCAAAGCCTGCATTTTACAGGGCATCTTGGGGACTATTTTTCTTAGAAAAGACTTTGAGAAACACTCATCTGTGTGTTATCCATCAATCCTACATTCATTTATCCCAATGTAGAAGTATATCCCTTGGCTCAGTTCAACAAATCTGTATTGAGTACTTGCTCTGTAGAAGGCACGGGAGGAATACAAAGATGAACAGGATGTCCCATTTACCAGATTAAAGGTACATGAAGGAAAGTATGTAACGACTATGACTTGAAGCATAATACAGTTAGTATATTATGAAGAAAGAAGAAATGATGAAACAAGGGCAAAGTCATAGCTTGTTGGAGCAAGAGAAAAGATGTAGGAGAGGAAGAAGAATATAGTAAGGACTGTGAAGAATGGGTTTTGATGTGCTGGTTGCAAACAGGTGACTTTCCTGAGACTTTCATGTCATACCCTACGAATAAGAAAGCCTTAATGATCAGAATGCCATTACAAGTTCTTGCCCTCAAGTGAACAAACAGGGATGTTTGAAAAATGGGAAGTGGTACTGTTTGACTGTATTGATAAAACGCAGGCCAGTATTCCCAAAGTTCTCCAGGGGAGGTTGAGGAGGTCATTTCAGAGGAGGAAGACGTTCTCCTGACCCTTCCCCAGTCCCAGAGTCACAGACTGGACAGCCACTGCTACCCCTACCTAGCTTGCCGACTGTCCTAAGTGCCCACAGATGCATCTCACATGGGACCTGGCTCAGCCTAAGCCTGCAGGGTGTCACCAAGGGATGAGGATTCAGCCACAGACTGATGACACCACAGCAGCAAAGCATCAGAACTCCCAGGCCCTGCACGGCGCCATAGGGCATGGCATGGGCAGGGGCAGGCACAGAGAATGTAAAGAGCACCTGCTGAGAGCTCCTGTGGGCAGCGTCCTAAAAGAGGGGCAGACTGGGGAGCAGGGTGTGCTGGCCTTGCTGAACAGACAGGACTGAAGAAATACTGATTATTCAGCCACCCACCTTCTTTCCTGAGACTTTCAAGTCGGACCCTTTGAATAAGGAAGCCTTAATGATCAGAATGCCATTACAACTTCTTTTCCAATTCAGTTTTTTTAAAAATCAAACTTCAAGCCTGTGTTTATTTTGTAAAACCTGATGCAATTCGATCTCAGAATGATGACCATGGGGTGATTCCTTAGGATTGAGCATTTTTGTTCAGTTTGGTCAAATCCTAATCTGATCACAGCAAGAGTTACAGCCAGGCTTAGAGTTGCTCAAGTCAATGACATTTCCTATTGTAGTCTTTTAATATCCTTTTGTAGATTGCAAGTGGAGGGTAAGAGTACGCCTAGGGTTGGGCAGCCGTTGAGCTCTTACTACGTACCAGACTCTGCTAAGCACTTCATTTGTTCTGTCTCTCAGAGCCTCCTGAATGGAGCAGGATCTAATGTTTCTCCCTTATCACTGATTAGGAAACTGAGGCCCAGAGGGGTAGAACTTACCCAAGGTGGCATAGCTTGATCTGTCAGGGATCTAAAGCCAATTTGTACCCAAGCTGTTCGGCTCTAGAGCTGACACAAGAGAGGACCCCTTGTGTGAGCCCTAGAGCCGAACAGCTTGGGTACAAATCCCTGGTTCTGCCCCTATAGCTGTGTGACCTCCGATAAGTTATTCAGCCTCTCTGCGCTTTAGCCACCACATTTGTATAAGGGAGATAATTCCTAGCTCTGATTCTGAGTGAGCTTTTCTGAAATATACCTTGGTTTTTGTTTTTTCTCAGTGTGCAGGCTGTTTCTGAGAACACAGCCTGCTAGGTTTAATACGGCTGAGAGAGAGAAAGGAAGAGACATGGAAAGGAGATATTTGTCTGGATCAGGCCACAAAATGCCACATTTGTCTCCTTGGCCTTTACCTGTGATCTCCTCAAAAATGGCATGGAAGCCATCGAAATTCTTGGAGCCATCGGAATGGAAGAGGATGTGGAGTGAGGATCCCGTGCTCTGGACAGGAGCTGGCCGCTCGTTGCCACAGACACGCTTGATGATCTGGCTGTCGCGGTTGTCTCCATCACGAACCTCAACATAGTCATACTGGCACATGTAGTCAAACTCCAGGCTCAACATGACAAACCTGTGGGTGGACAGGGTAACGGAGGGAAAAACATGGGCCCCGGACAGTCCTGAGACCGCTGGGCATGTTCAAGGCCAGATGAGGAACAGGCCTGAGGAACAGATGGTGCCATTAGTCTGATCTGATAGGAAAATGGTCCTCGGAGGTTGATGAATTTCTCTTAGCAGAGGTGTAAGTATTTGTGCACTGTTTGCACGTATGTACACGTGCAAGTGCATGCCCAGGTGGAGCAAGGTGCCATAAGCCGTGCAGAGAATCTTTACACGTGTTGGTCTCTTTTCCAGGGCCATGTTTCCTCCCAGTCTGCATGGCTGGTTCCTTCCCATCCTCAGGCCTAAGCTTAAATATTCCCTCTTCAAAGAGGCGTCCCTGACCACTCTTTCCAAAGAAGATCTCTTGTTTTTCTTATAATGTAGACATAAATTTTAACTTCTTATATTTGTCTCCTTGACTTTTTGTGTGCGTACGTGTGGTCTGTCTTCTCCACTAGCCTGCGAGTCACTTGAAGTCAGGGAGGGACACCTGTCTCGTCCCATGGTTTTTACAGTGTCCAGCACAGTGTCTGCCTATGGAGATGCTACAGATATTGCCGAATATATGACTGAATGGGTATTTTTATTGCACTTTTATAGTTGGGGAATGAAAGAAAGCTCATATTGTTTTGCAAGATTAAGTAAAGGAGAAAACAACAACAACAAACCTCTGCACACTCTTCTGTTTGATGGAAGAATCAGAAGGTAATTATCTTTAGGTGACAATAATTCTTACCCAAAGACTAGAGAAAGTAGCACCAAGTCAGAATTTCAGGGGTTAAGGAAACCTCATACATCCGTGCTTATCTAAAAGGGGTCTTGGGCCTGAAAACATTGAGATACACCAGATTGGAAACACAGAAGATGACATCAAGCCCCTGATTCCAAGAGACAAGAAAAGAAGCAGCCACATCCGAGGACAAGAGAGGCAAAAGCATTTTTCAGGGATTTCCAAGGGAACACCTGAGTATCAGGTTCACAAAATGTGTATCTGTATCTTATCCTCCACACTCTGGAGAAAAAATAGAAATAGAAAGGCTCATAACTGCTGCCTAAAATGTTGGGAGTAGGGATATTTCTGCCACATATAGTAAAATCTCAATATGCCAGCATCAGGGAACACTGGAATATGGTGACAATCAGTACATTGATTTAAAGTATTCTAAAAGGTACTACTAACAAAGAAATCCAATAACCGAGTTTCATCAGTATTTACTTCACAGAAGGTTGATCACAGAGCTTTTGGGGTGTAAGTCCTGTGAATCACATTTTGTACAGCGTGCTCTGACATCTAAGAGGACACGTGATTTCCTATCCAGATGCCACCACTCGCTCACTGTGTGTCTTGAGGAATCCGTTCCTTCTCTTCGCCTTGGTATCTTTGTCTGCAGAGTAAGGAAGAGGCTACCACGTAACAGAAACCACAGCTTTTTCTGAAGCTGAAGAGACATTGCAACTGTATTTGCATTCATGCATTCATTTGTCCATTTGTTCATTTACTGAACACATATTTGTGGAGGCCAGCTCTGTGCCAGACACTGTCCTAGGTGCTGTCAGCATAGCAGTGCCCCAACTACTCACTAAGCACATGCCAGCCCTCATGGAGATTAATTCTGGGTTACAAGATAAATAATAAGCAAGGAGACTGAAAAACAATGTAATTTTAGAGTGCTGAGTTCTGTGAATCCAATTAACCAGGTAAGAGCATAAAAAGTGACTAAGGCGTTAAATTTCTGATACAAGGTGGTCAAAGAAGCCCTGTCTGAGGATGTGATAGCTGGCAGAGCTTTGAATGATGCAGTAGAGCCAGCCACGTGAAGGTCATGGGGCAGAGTGGTCCAGGCAGGGGAATCTGTAAGTCCAAAGGCCCTGGGGCAACGATGAGGTTGGCATGTTCCAGGAACTGAAAGGAAGCCAGGGATGCTACAAGGTGGTGAATGACGGGGAGAGTGATAAGATCCGAGGCCAGCAAGGGGAACCTGTGACAGATCCTGTGTGGTGAGGAATCTAGATTTTATTCCAAGTCTATAGGAAGACACCGAAAGGTTTCAACAAGAGGATAATGTTAGATTCAGATTTTAAAGGCTCCCTGTAGCCACTCTGCAGAGAGGAGATGGCAGAACTGGCAGGAGTGGAAGCCAGAAAGCCAGTTAGGAGGTCATGACAGAATCCCAAAGGGAGATGGCCGCGGCTTGAAGTAGAATGGTGACAGTGGTGACAGAGAGACATGGATAGACTATTTTTCGAGTAAGATTTTGTGGTGATCTGGGGGCAGGTGATGGAAAAGGGGCATCGGGGACACCTGCTGGGCTTTGGGGCCAAACATCGTGCCTATGCTTCCCAGTGTTTCCATCATTTTTACTATCCCTGGCCAGGTGCTCCAGACTTCACTAGAGGAAAAGAAATCCACACATTTCCATGCCTCCCTAAGGCCCTTTCCTGGGCAGCTAATGTGCTTCTCAATCCTTCACTGTTTTGCTAATTTAGAATTTCCTTTTGCATCTTGGACTTTGGAGAAGCTCCTCAGAGGCCCAGAGGGGACCGTTTGTCTTGGTCCCTGAGCTGCTGCAATATTAACATGCAGCACTTAACACCTATGTTTATTATCCCTGCAGATCCAGCCTTGAGCCCACTGGGCAGAATAGAGTGGTTCATCACTTGTTCCTTGAGCCAGGCTTCCTCTAGGAATTAATGAGACTCACTCTCAACCCCAGGTCCTCAGGGAGTGGAAACACAAGCTGTCAAGCACTAGTTTTGAGGAGGACAATTGAGAAGGGGACCTGTTTTGTTGGATCTTTCTAATTCAGGGTACCAGGTTGCCCCTCCTGGAGGACAGACAGACATTCAAGGAGCCAGTAGCATTACCTGTGTCCATTTATCCACCCAGAAAATTCTTAGTAAAAGCCTGTGCCCTAGAGGATCAGCGATTTTAAATCAGTTCACTTTCACCACTGGGTTAAAATGAGAAGAGCTAAGTGGACAATGACCCTAGCCATTCTAGGGGTGAGTGAGCCACTTTCCTGTTAGAGAGGAGAAGGGGAGGTGTTTTCCAGAAGAGAGAAGATACACTGGAGTCAGAAAAAAGTTCTTCTGGCATTTATTCATGCAACAAGTATTTATCATGCAACTATAGTGTGCCATGAACCGTTCTAGCACTAGGAGGCAGTCGTGAACAGTTCTTACAAAACAGGACCCCCGTGTAGCATCTATCAATAGTTACAATAAAACAGGGTCTATACTTTGGACTATAGCATAAACTAAACACTTGCGAGGGCCCTAAAGCTCCATAAAAAGAAATGACTCTTCTTCCGCACAGGTGAGAGAGTTAGTTTATTTGTTGTGGGATGTTTGCTTTTTTCTGAGAGCCCCAGTTAAAGGAGCTGTGACAAGCATCACCTCCAATCTAAAGTATAATTCTTTGAAAGTTAGGCCTGTGTCTTTTACTTATTTACATCCCTCCATAGGAACCAGCCCAGTCCTGAGTGAGGATGAAGCACTGTTTAAGATGTGTGCATGGGTAGATTGCTCTCAGTATTTTGCTTTGTTGGTGTTATTCCTGGGTCAAAACCATCTGAGCCCCACAGTTCTAAGGCGACGATGACAAGCATTTTGCTGGCTGTAGTTCCAGCCTGGTCTTAGCTCAGAGACTCACAGAGTGGTAAAGAGAAAGCCTCCAATATATAAAGGTTCCAAACGATCCCTGTGACCAAGGGCCTTGCATCCCATTGCCATGTCCTTATAACCTCAGACTCCCGAATTCTGGCCCCAGCTCCTTACCTTAGTTGGATGATAAACCCAGGTTTAGCATGAATGGTCCATTCGCAGTGAGCATTTAGGGGATAGCTTTCCAACAAAATCTGACCTTTTGGGGCTCGCAGAACCTGGCCACATCCTAAGAAGAGAAGAAAAGATTGGGACATAAAAATGGAGGTCAATAGGAAAGAGACTGGAGAAGGCCTCAAAGAGACTTTCAGTACACACCACACCCCTGAGAACAGGATGAATAAGGAAAAGGAAGAAGGACATTAATATTTCTCAAGCAGCTGGCAACGTGCTAGGTAATTCACATAGATTAATTCATTTAATCCACTCAACAGCTTGGGAAGGGAAGTGGTGTCCTCACAACTTTCCAGCTGGGAAAACAGACAGATAATCAGAGATAGATAAACAGGTAGATAATAAACAGATAGATAAAATAGATAATCAGAGAGTTAATAAATAACTTGTCTAGCCACTAAATGACAAAGCAAAGACTCAAACCTAATTGTTTGAATATAAAGTTCAAGCCACCCTATCATCCTTCCTCTCCAGGCCTGACAAATGCCAGCCTGGTACCCCTACCATAAAAGGCTCAGAAAGTAGACCCTCCCCATAGCTCTACTCTCTTCCCTCTACCATCCAGGCAGGAAATCTATGCATTAATTTATTCTCTGAGCAGTCATGTAATAAATATCTCTTAATGTATGACAGTGGAAAGGAGAGATTATCTCCAAACAGTTGGAATGAATTGATAATTTTCTCAGTTTTTTTCTTGCTCCCAACCTCTTTTGTTCAAACAGACTCTTTATCAAGATCACCAATACAATTAAATGTATCAAAAAGGGCCTCCTGGTTAAGGCAGAAGCAGGGGCCCAAACCCTCTACCCTGACCCTTACCTAGTCTGTTGAGTTACCTCCAAGGAATCCCTAAGATTTGAAAAACACTGGATGAATAGTCTTTAAATTATATCATGTTTTCTAGTGTTAAGATAAGCACGGTATAGACGATGCACTGTATTTTTGTACCCAAAAGTTTGGGGAAAATGTCTTGAAGTGGTTTTATGGAAAAATCATTTGGGTCATGAAATAAATGATATTCTCTGTATGTGGGTGGCACACCATGATCCTTGGGTCAAATACAGCCCACTGCCTGCTTTTGTAAATAAAGTTTTATTGGAACACAGCAACACCCATCCACTTATGTATTGCCTATGGCTGTTTTTGGACTATCACGGTAGAGTTAAGTAATTGTAGCAAGAGGCAGTAAGCTCTATAAAAATGAAAATACTTACTACCTTGCTATCCACAGGAAAAGTTTACCTTCCCTATCTCTGTACAGAAATCCAGATTTCCATTTTAAACTGGATACAGAGTTATATCCAGTAACTCCCCAAAAGTATAAAAATTCATAACTAAAAATGAAAATATTATCAGTGGATACTGAACCATGGCAAAATGACAGTAGTAATATTTCTAGTGTTAGAAAAAAGAGCCCAAACTCCACTTTTGATGAAGCTATGAGGTCTGAGGCTTGTGACTTTTGTGAAAACTACTGCTAGGTCATACAATCTATCTCTTCACTAAGATCTTAATTGCTGCTGTCCTGTGTCAATGATGGGAAGCATCATCCACTATTTTCCACTTGGGACTCCTATCTAGACCCAGCCTCCATCATCTCTCTCTGCAATCTCATTCCTCCTTGATCTCCTGGTGATATGGTTTGGCTGTGTCCCCACCCAAGTATCATCTTGAATTGTGGTTCCCCTAATTCCCACATGTCATAGGAGGGACCTAGTGGGAAGTAACTGCCTCATGGGAATGGTTACCTTCATGCTGTTCTTGAAATAGTGAGTTTTCATGAGATCTGATGGTTTTAGAAGGGGTTTCCCACCTTCTCTTGGTACTTCTCTCTCCTTCTACCATGTGAAGAAGGATGTGTTTGCTTCCCCTTCTGCCACGATTGTGAGTTCTCCCTGAGACCTCTCCAGCCACCTGGAACTGTGAGTCAATTAAACCTCTTTGCTTTATAAATTACCCAGCTTAAGATATTTCTACATGGCAGAATGAAAACAAACTAATACTCCTGCCATTCACCCTTGTCCCCCAACATTCTATTGTCCACCCAGCATCCAAAGCCACCTTTTAAATAAATGGATCCGATCACATTATCCTCTTGATTCAAGCCCTCCAACAGTTCTCCATTGTGCAGACACCTTCCTAGGACATTTGCAGCCCTGCCTTGCTGGCTGCCCACATCCACTGTCCTCCCAGTCTCACATGCTACTCATCTGCTTGTCCACACTGCCCCAGATGCAGCCTGCTTTCTGTGCCCAATTACAGCCCTTGTACTTGCTGTTTCCTAAACCCAGAAGGCTCATCTTCTTCCATATCTCTTTCCTGTAAAAATTAAGCTTATATGATTGCACCACTGCACTCAAGGCTGGGTGACAGACCAAGAGTTCATTTCAAAAAATATAATAATGGAAATAATAAGCTCGACTGCCACTTCTTCAAAGAGGCCTTCCCTGCCATCCAGCTAAAATAGGCCCTTCAAATTCTATGGTTAATATCTTTACTCTGTTTTGTTTTCTTCATAATACACATGCCTATTTGAAATTATTTCACTTACTTGCTTACTCCCTTTGATAGAGCTGGGATCTTTTCTAGCTTGTACACCTAGAATAGTAGATGGCATATAACAGGTGTTCAATGCATATTTGTTGAATAAATGGATTATGATATGATTATAGCTCAGGCACTAAAGCTTTGCACTTTCTCATTTAATCTTCATAAGAAACCAAAGAGAACAACATTCATCTCCCCATTTTCTAGATGTGAAACACTAAAGGTGGAGAAGTTAAATGATTTCCCTAAACCCAGATGCCAGGAAGTTAGAAGACTGTAAATCATTGTCCTAACGGTAAATCAGCGGTTAAGAATAGAGACTGCAGAATCTCACTGCCCTTGGTTTGAAACTCAGCTTTATTTTCCCTAGCTGTGCAGCCTTGAGCAAGTTACTCCCTCTGTCAGAACCTCAGTCAACTTGAGTCAAACGTGAATAAAAGTGACAGCTACTGCATGTGGTTCTGTGAGGCTTAAAGTAAATTGTGCATGGAAAACTCTTCGCAGGAAAATTAGTAAATGTTAACTGTTTATACTGAGTGGTAGAGCAGAGATTTGACCTTGGATTTGTCTAGTATCAATACTGAGTCTTTGCTGGTACGTTAAACCCAGTCCTCTACCACTCCATTTTAAAATGGCAGAATTTTTCCACCCCTAAGAAAGATACATGGAATCTTTGCCCGCTCCCTTTTTGAAATGCGTGTTCCTTCTTCCTGCACACCTCACACTCCTCATCGCCCCCTTCTACCCATCTGCTGCTGGGCTACGGAAATGATATGCAGGGGTGTGAGAGACAACAAAAGAAGCCTTCCCACACAGCCCCCGCCCCTCAGGGACTGGCAGCTTCCCAGCCTGCAAGGTGTTAAATCCCAGCTCCCTCAGCAAACCTCCTGCTGGGCACCCAAAGTTAGAACCAGAAGCAAATGCTGCCAGCCTGCTCCCAGTTTCTTCTCTCCATATGGAAGCTGGAAATAGACAGCTGTGCCTCAGGTCCCTTCCCAAATCCAAGGGAAGGCGGTGCTCATCCCCATTTAGGCTTCCTTGGCACATCCATTCGGGCTCTGGCCAGCTCCAGGGTCTCTTGCAGCCTCTGGAGAGCTTAGTCCCCATCGTCACCCAGGTGTCTGATCCCTGACCACGTGAAATGCTGGACCACCTGTTCCTGCAGCCTCAAAGGCTGTCCTTCAGAAGTAGCCAGGATTCTAAACACATGCAACATCTCTGTTCTTAATGAGGTTCCTTTTCACTCTGAAGGGGAGGGCAGAGTTGGCCCCAAGATGGGGAACAACTTCCAACCAACTAGAGACAAAGGGGTGATTTCTCGGAAATGTGTTTGGGAGAAGGAATACTAGGGAAAGAGCAAGAGGAGGAGGGAGCTGCACTTCGTCCCCACATCACGGAACTCCTTCAATTCCCTCTCCACTCTTGCCTCTACTTGGAGAGCTGGCGAGCCTGGGTGCAGGGGCAGCCTGACTACACCTCTCTGTCCAGGACAGAACAGTGAACACAGCTAAGTGTCCCTGCCAAGGAAGTGTTGCTGGCCAACCTAGCAGGTGGTCCTGAATCTGAAAGACCAGAGCAGGCAAAGAGCCTGGAAGATGTGCTCAGATTCCTTAACAATGTCTTGCTGTAGCAGTGTGTGTGTGTGTGTGTGTGTGTGTGTGTGTGTAGTGATATCTGTCAGTGAAGCCGGATGTGCCCTGAGCTCTCAAATCCTGGCCTCATCTCCAACCTTGCCCCATGGCTACATGCCCAAATAGGAGGGACAGCTGGATAGACTCTGCTTCTACAGAACTGAAAGGAAATCTTTATTAATTTCTAGACCAGTAAGACAGCTGGAAAATACCTTCAACAAAAATGAACACCCTTAGCCTCAGACAAAAGTCTTCTTATCTTCAGCATGTGGGGCAGGGGAGGGGATTGCAGGGGAGACACACACACTTCTAAGAAGTGGTTGGGTTCTGTTTTTCTTTACGGTTTCCTCTTAGAAAGAAAAGGACTTAAAAAAAAAAACATTCAGACTGAGAGGCAATTGTGTTTTCTTTCCTCCTTCAAAGATGACACAGTCTGTGAGGCCAGCCAGGGTCCAAATCTTAGTTCGGCCACTTACCAGTTGTGTGACTCTAAAAAAGTCCACTATATTTTCTGAGCCAAGGTCTCTCATTCGGAAATGAGAATAGTTGTACCTACAACCATGTGTTTTTCTCACTTGTCTTAGGGATTAAGTGAGATAGTATATGTAAAGCACTTAGCACAGCACCTGGTACATAAAAATGCTCAGTAGGTGGCAACATATATTGTTATTTTTCTTGAGTCATGTCTGGATCTGAGGCACTGACTGTTTTGGCCCAGGAATTGCAGGGGACAGCTCAGGTTCTGATCCACTGCTCCAGGGCTCATGAGAGTCTCATCTCATCACTGGCTAGAACCCTAAACCCATCAGGCTCACCATCCCGGACAGTGCTAGCAGAGCTAGGCCTGGATGATGAAGACCTCAGGGGCCTCTTACATCAAGAAATGGCTTCATGGACAGGATAAGAAAAGGGGCTCTGGGGCTGGCTTCTGAATTTGCATCTTGGCTCTACCACTTACAAGTTGTATGACAGAAGAAAAGTTATTTGCCACTCTGTGCCTGAGTGTCCTCATCTGTCACATGGCTGTGACCAGCATTGCAATGGGGATTAAATGAGTCCATACAGGAAGGTACTCCTAACGATGCCGGGCTCATGGTAAGTGTTAAGTGTTGGCTTTTATCAGGGGCTCAGGTGTTCATCAGGAACGATGAGAAGCCCAAAGCTCAGCCTGTGAGTTGACCTGTAACCCCAATCCACTTGATTCTATGATATTGTTTACTGAATTGTCTGCGTCTCCCATGACGCAGTTCCATGAAAGCAGGGATATCTTCTGTCCTGTTTATACCTCTATGTTCATCAAGTCAGTGCTCAATTACCATAGCTATTAACTAAATGAATGGTTAGACCAAAACACCAATTCAAACGTATTCCTGTCCAGTCAAACCATTTTTAAAGTCCCTCCCCAGCACCCTGTGTCAAATGGCCTGTCCATTTAGTTGAAAAAATGGTTGCCCAGAAAGAATAGTATCTACCACTTTGCTGCAGAAAGTCTTTCCTTTCCCAAAGTTTCCAGGGTTACCACAAAACACTCACATGGAAATAGCCCTGCTAATGCAACTTAATGGACAGGGTCTGGCTAGGGTAACGCAAAGAGTTAAGATTGTTAAATACTTTCAGTCTCTTTCCCTGTGCTTCAGTTTGGTTGATTTCTATTGACCTGTCTTTTAAGTTCCCTGATCCTTTCTTCCATTGTGACTAATAGGCTGTTAATCCCCTCCAGTGAATTTTTGTTTTAGTTCAGATAATACATTTTTCAGTACTAGGATTTCCATTTGCTTTCTTTGTTATTGTATTTTTCAGTGCTAGGATTTCCATTTTGTTCTTTTTTTTTTTTTAATACTTTCCAAATCTCTCCTCAATTTTTTTTCTTTTTTAAAATTATTTTACTTTAAGTTCCAGGATACACCTACAGAACATGCAGGTTTGTTACATAGGAATACATCTGCTATGGTGGTTTGCTGCACCTATCTACCCATCATCTAGGTTTTAAGCCCTGCATGCATTAGATATTTGTCCTGATGTTCTCCCTCCCCTCACTCACCCCTCAACAGGCCCTGGTGTGTGTTATTTCCCTCCCAGTGTCCATGTATTCTCGCTGTTCAGCTGCCACTTATGAGTGAGAACATGCAGTGTTTGGTCTTTTGTTCCTGTGTTAGTTTGCTGACAGGATGATGGCTTCCAGCTTCATCCATGTCGCTGCAAAGGACATGATCCCATTCCTTTTTATGGCTGCATAATATTCCACAGTGTATTATGTACCACATTTTCTTTATCCATTGTATCATTGATGGGCATTTGGGTTGGTTCCATGTCTTTGCTATTGGAGATACTGCTGCAATAAACATACATGTGCATGTGTCTCTGTAGTAGAATAATTTATATTCCTTTGGGTATATACCCAGTAATGGAATTGCTGGCTCAAATGGTATTTCTGATTCTATATCCTTGAGGAATCGCTACACTGTCTTCCACAATGGTTGAACAAATTTACATTCCTACCAGCAGAACAGTGTAAAAACATTCCTATTTCTCCACAGCCTCACCAGGATCTATTGTTTCTTGACGTTTTAATAAGCACCACTCTGACTGGCGTGCTTTGATTTGCATTTCTCTAATAATAAGTGATGTTGAGCTTTTTTTCATATGTTTATTGTCCATATAAACGTCTTCTTTTTTGTTTGTTTGTTTTGAGACAGGGCCTTGCTCTCTTTCCCAGGCTGGAGTACAGTGTCATGATCTCAGCTCACTGCAACCTCTGACTCCCGGGTTCAAGCTGTTCTCCTTCCTCAGCCTCCCAAGTAACTGTGGTGGCAGGTGCCACCACACCTGGCTAATTTCCATATTTGTAGTAGATACAGGGTTTCACCAGGTTGGCCAGGCTGGTGACGAACTCCTGACTTCACGTGATCCACCCTCCTCGGCCTCCTAAAGTGTTGGGATTACAGGCATGAGCCACTATGCCCAGCCACAAATGTCTTCTTTTGAGAACTGTCTGTTCATATCTTTTGGCCACTTTTTGATGGGATTGTTTTTTTTCTCATAAATTTATTGAAGTTCCTTGTAGATTCTAGATAGTAGACCTTTGTCAGATGAGTAGATTGCAAAACTTTTCTCCTATTCTGTAGGTTGCCTGTTTGTTCTGATGATAGTTTCTTTTGCTGTGCTGAAGCTTTTTAGTTTAATCAGGTCCCATTTGTCAATTTTAGCTTTTGTTCCAATTGCTTTTGGCATTTTCATTAAGTCTTTGCCCATGCCTATGTCCTGAATAGTGTTGCCTTTGTTTTCTTTTAGGTTTTTTATAGTTTTGGGCTTTACATTAAGTCTTTAATCCACCTTGAGTTAACTTTTGTATAAGGTGTAAGGAAGGGGTCCAGTTTCAGTTTTCTGCATATGGCTAGCCAGTTTTTCCAGCATCATTTATTAAATAAGGAATTTTTGCTTGTTTTTGTCAGGTTTGTCAAAGATCCAACGACTGTAGATGTGTGGTATTACTTCTGAAGTCTTTGTTCTGTTTCATTGGTCTATATGTCTATTTTGGCACCAATACCATGCTGTTTTGGTTACTGTAGCCTTGTAGTACAGTTTGAAGCCCAGTAGTGTGATGCCTCCGGCTTTGTTCTTTTTGCTTAGGATTGTTTTGGCTATATGGGTTCTTTTTTGGTTCCATATGACATTTAAAGTGGGTTTTTTTTCTAATTCTGTGAAGAGTGTCAATGGTAGTTTGATAGGAATAGCATTGGATCTATAAATTACTTTGGGTAGTATGGCCATTTTCACAATATTGATTCTTCCTATCTATGTGGATGGAATGTTTTTCCATGAGTTTATGTCCTCTCTTATTTCCTTGAGCAGTGGTTTGTAGTTCTCCTTGAAGAGGTCTTTTACATCCCTTGTTAGCTGTATTCCTAGGTACTTTATTCTCTTTGTAGCAATTGTGAATGGGAGTTCATTCATGATTTGACCCTCTGCTTATCTGTTGCTGGTGTATAGGAATGTTTGTAATTTTTGCACATTGATTTTGTTAATTTTTCGTATCTTCATTCATTATATTTATCTTTTCCTGTCCATCTTTTAGTGCATTTATTTTAAAGTTATATAAAAGTTTCTTGTTTGAAAATTTTCATTTCATTATCCATGCTCTATTTCTTTTGACTGGTTGCTCTCTTAAATGTAGATCTTATTTTCTTGCTTCTTCACAACGGGAGATCTATTGTTTCTTTTGATTGGAAACGTCCTCTCCTCTATTAGGCTGGTGAGAGAAATGATCAGGGATGAATCAGTTTGACCCAATAAAGAATTAAGCTGATTTGGGGAAGAACTGAAGCTATAACCTCACCAGAAGAGTCTTGAAATTCAAACCCCATAAACCTAAGGAAATCTCTCTTTGATTTTCATCTCCTCCTTCCCCCAGCTTCCTGCACTCCCATGACTACAAGACTGAGAAGCTGTGAGCCCATGAGACTGTGAGACTTTGAGAAGCAGGCTTGTGAAGCTGAAAGGTGATAATATCCCAAAATCTTCTGCTTCGTAGCTTCATTCCAGCCTCTGCATGCACAGCAAATTCCATTTAAGAAAATACTTGCTAGAGATGATTGTCTTTGCTTTGGGGTCTCCTCTAGATTTAAGTTCAACTGGTCAGCCCATAGATTCCAAAATTTTCCTGGCTCTTCCTCCACCTCCTCCTCTATTAGCCCTCTTCCTGCACCTGCCCTGCCCTCAACCTTAGCAGCTGCCTTCAAGTATGAAGCATTCCGAATCTCTTGCTCACCCTGAAAGAAATCACCCCTCTGGAGTTCAGATTCTTTTAGATTTCATATTTACAGAAATATTATGACTTTAATGAAAATTGTTATTTTCTTTGGTTAATTTATTAACCAAAGAAATCTAGTGATTTATTATTGTTTGAGCAGGAGGGAAGGTCTTTCATGTCCTTCTATACCTTTACCAGAAGTTGAGCTGTGATTGATGAGTTCTTTAACAACATAAAATTCTCTACAAAGATTTAAACACTAATTCTCTGGGGTCAAACAGCTTCAGCACATAAAATATAAAGCACTATTTGCCATACAATACTTTGTCCAGGAAAGACTACCTCCTTGTGTCCAGTGTGTATTCTTTAACCTTAAGGACTTATCTTTTATTATCTTTCTTCTCTGGCCCTATATTGATTTCTTCCCCGCCCCCCAAAACAACAAGAAACAAATCAAATAGAGCTCATTTCATGGCTCTTGTTTATAAAAATAGAATCCACCATTTATTGAGCACTTACTATATGCCAGACTCCATATTAAGGATTTATAGACAGTTCTTCACTTAATCTTCACAGAAACTCTGAGGGCCACTATTGGGATTCCAATTTTGTAAATGAGAAAACTGAGATTTACAAAGATTGGGGTAACTTTGCCCAAAGTCAGGAAAGGAATAGAGATTCAAATCCAAGCCCAGGTTGCTAACTGCCACGTAATACTATCCCCAATCTGAATCGACCTGGGCATTGTTCTTTTTCTGGAAGCATCAGGACACAAAAGGCTGGAGCGAGATGAGGCAGCTTTCAGTGACTCCACCCTAGGTGATTCCACAGCTCCCCTGGTGGGCAGCCCCGAAAGTCAGTAACAGACAGCTTTGTGAGCCTTCTCCCCACTCCCCTTAAGTTTGCTCTTAATCATTCCTGCTTATGGCTGAGGAATCAGCCAGTGCAAATCCTCTTCCTCTCTGATAACTCTTGCCCTACAAACAGTTTTGGGCATGGCTTATGGCCAGTTCTTCTGTTCCTCTGCCTCTGTCCAAAATATGACTAAGAAGATAAATGTATTAAGAACCTATAATCTCTCCCCATAAATCCTCTCATCTGGGTTGCTTTCCTAACCTCCTTAGATGCCCAGTATCCTTCAGGGACTGAAAGGCTGGTATCACTGCCATGCCAGTGAGAAGTGTGGCATTCTGGGTCATTCTTGGGCCCTCTTGCTGCTCATCTTTTTTGATGGCCAAGGAACTCAGCCTAGGGAAAAACTAAACCAACACCACTCTGGTGGTCAGCAGTGGAAGTCAGCAGAGTGGTTCCACTTCAGAACTCAACTTTTGAGTTTAAGAAACCCTAAGAGGAAGCCTTGGTTTCAACTTTGGAGATCCGCATCTCTAATAGCCAGCACCCAAATCGCAGTTCCTAAATATAATTTCCCACTATAAGAAGCCAGAATGCATGGAGAAATAGCTCATTTCAAGACCTGGGCACAGAAAATAATGGTGAACTGGAAACATTTGAGGGTTAGGGGCAGAATGCAAATAAATGCTCGAGGAGCAATGAGGTGCGGCCAGCTTAAAGGACCAAATCTGAGACAATCTAAGCATCGAAAGAAAAATTACGATAATACTATGAAAAAGAAAAAAAATTAAAATTCATGAGTTTCATAGTGCAGAAAGAGAGAGAGAGAGCCAGATGTTGGAGAATGATAAAAATTGGCGAATCCTGGTAAGGAGCATGTGGATGTATACTGTTATTTCATCTCTCTGTAGAACGGAAGTTTTTACATTAAAAAGTAGAGAAAGGTAGAAAGAACAGTTCTTTTTTATTAATGGTAATAAAGTGCCACTAGCTCCTAGTCTGGATATTCTGAGATTACTAAATCCATCTTTCTTGGGCAGAAAGATGTGAATGAGTTCTCTCCTGGGCTCAATAGACTCAGGCCACTTGCCTATTCTCCTGGATAATACAACCTACCAATTGTTATGCATGAATCAATTGCATAATGAATTTAAGGTTGTCATTAGTTAGGTTAATATCACAAACATTGTCAAGGACAGTGAGCAAATAAAGGTGCTACTGCATCTGTTCAGTGCCAGATGCTCTCTAACTCACACATAAAACAGCTCTGATCCTTCTGGCACTTGCCCACCACTCCTTCCTCCTTCTAAGGTTCTGTATGATACTCAGGAAAAAAAAATGCCCAGGCTCTTCAGAGATTCTCAGCAGGAAGCGCCTTCAGCATAACGTTGTCTGAAAGGATTACTTGGGCGCCATCTAGTGGGAAAATGTTTGCACTGCCATGGGGCTCCAGAGCTGTGTCCCAGCCGTACACAGGCCACCCTTAACATAGGCAGGCGGCATAGTGCCCAGCACCAGGCAGGCATTCAACAAAGAGTGAAATAAATTACTTCTTCCTAGGAATTTCTTGCACATTTATTTAGTGCCAGTATAAGGTGGGGGTGATTAGAACCTAATAACATCATATGGATGTCTTCTTATGGTCAAGCCCTGTTTTCACAGATGGATTGTAAACTCATTGCAGAATCACTGTCTTCCCTGGTGACCAGCCCAGCGCTCCATGAGAAATGCTCTATCAGTGCTTATGGCGGTGGTAACATACACTGTGTGGAAAGAGACTTTCAGAACAAGCGTAATGAAATTGAGCAAGCACAACTGAACCAACTCAGAATCGGATAGGAATTTGACCATTAGTTTGTTTTTTAAATTTCACAGCACCGACCACATTCCATTCTTTTTAACTTAAAAAAAAATCCCCTCTCTAAAGCACAAGCTCTAAGATGTAAGAGACCAGGTTCGTCTTGCTTATAATTATATATCCAGCAGCTAGAAGCGTCCATTCAAGAAATAACTTTTGGCTGGAAGGGGTAGATTAATGAATGAAGGCATGAGCTCTCTGTTCTTCTTGCCTATGTGATAGACTGGTTGCTTTGGGCCAGCTCTGCTGTCCTTGACAAAACCTGGACCCTCACATGGACACGATCACCAGCCCAACCAATGAGGCTCCATAAACAGCCTCTTACATCAAGGTGCAACCCAAGACTCAACCAGTAGATGCTATTTAAAAAGACACATGCTCAGGATTTCTGAATTTTAATATTCTCTGTTTCATAACGTTTGGGTGACTGCTATCCTTCTGTTTTGTTACCATTCATTTTACTGACCTCCTGCACACAAATATTCTTTCCTGTCTCCTGAACAAACCCACTTACTCACATGGAGTGATTAAAGTATTGTTTAGAAATATTTGTCCAGACCTGCTTCCTTTAGGATGGCATATACTTCCCTACTTCACTGATTGGGAACTTAACCATGTGACTTCTTATGGTCAGTGGAATGTGGGTGAGTGTAATGTCCGCAGAGGCCTTACGTGCACCTGTGTGTTTGGCTTGGCCTCTTGTGCTTCTGTGACCCACCCTGAGAAGAGCATGCCCTGATGGCTGCTGTCCCTTCAGCCTGAGCCCTGCAGCCTGCAGCACAACCCAGGCCAGCCCAGTTAAAATCAGCGGAACCCCTGCCAACTCACAGACCCATGAAAAAGAAAAACAAACATTTGTCCCTTGAGATTGTTAAACAGAAAAAGAAAAACTGAACACTCTATCACCACCATCCCTGAAAGCTTCAATTTAGAAACTCTACTCTCTGACCATAATACCCCTTCCACCTACATGTTCCATTACTTTATTACTACCAAGCCTGCTTTTCCACCTAAAACCTCCTGTCCCTATTCCCCCTCTACCCTAACCTTAACCCTAACCCTAAGGACATGGTTTCATGTCCTTCCCAACCAGAGTCCCCGGTCAGTCATCTCTCAGCCTATTCTTGGATCAACAAAACAATTGGTTTTATTCACTTCTGCTACTGCACTTTCGGAGAATATCAGCTAGCATGCTAACTGACTGCATCACCTCCGTAAGTGCTCTGGCTTCAGCTGGATCCTCTGTCTTGCTTGGACATGCTTTAAGCTTAACACCAGCTGGTGCCTCTTCTTGTTCCTCAAGTGGCTGCCCCAAATCTTTGGTACTTTCAAGCCCCAGCCTCACTTCTCTCTTCTCAGCAGAGATTTCACTCCCTACTTCCCAGAGAAAACAGGGGAACTCACCAGCGGGAGGCAGGCTAGGACTGTGGTTAAGAACAAGAGCAAGGGGTCTGGAATCGCCGTGGGCTTTACCCCTAAGTGTATGGCCTCAGGCAAGTTACTTCACATCTCTGAGCCTTAGTTTCATCATCTATAAAACGGGAGTATGTATTTTCATAGGGTAATTGTACAGATAAAACAAGACATTGCACATAAAGTACTCAGCACAGTTTCTACCGTATAATTACTAAGAAACTGGGTATGCTACCTATAAATAATTTTTTCCCTCCTGTCTCAGCCTACCTGGGACAGAAAAGGAAACTCCCTCTCCTTTAACTCTCACTTTTGTTCTTGATCGCAGAGGAAGGTCTTCTCCTTCAGGATAACATGGTCTTAACTTTTTCAATTATTCTTACTTTAGTATCTCGAGTCTCTCCTACTGACACATTCCTCACATTAGCTTAAAACCTGTTTAATTCTCTCCCATCTTTTTTGTTTGTTTGTTTTAAAGAGACAGAGATGAGGCCCTGCTCTGTTGCTCAGGCTGGAATGCAGTGGCGCAATCATAGCTCACTGCAGTTTCAAAATCCAAGGTTGCAGAAGTAATTCTCCCTCCTCAGTCTCTTGAGCAGCTAGAACTACAGGCATGCACCACAATGCCTGGCTAAATTTTCTTAATATTGTGTACAGACAGGATCTTGTTTTGTTGATCAGTCTGGCCTTGAATTCCTGTCCTCAAGTGATCTGACTGCCTCATCCTCCCAAAGTGCTGGCATTACAGGTACGAGCCACTGCACCTGGCCTTTCCTGTCTTCATTGGCATTTCCCACAGCTGTTTATTTACTCGTATAAACTATCACCTTGATTCTCCCCTTCCTTGCTTAAGCTTATTTAAAAGTTGTCTGTCTTCTGTATCTCCATTTTTCCCCTTTAAATCTTGCCTTTCTTTTTTTTTTTTTTTTTTTTTTTTTGCAAAAGTATATCAATATGCCCAGGATGGAGTGCAGTGGCATGGCTAATTTTTGTATTGTTTGTAAAGACGGGGTTTTGTCATGTTGCTCAGGCTGGTCTCGAACTTCTGAGCTCAAGCGATCCACCTGTCTTGGTCTCCCAAAGTGCTGAACTTTCAGGCATGAGCCACTGCACCCCGCCAAATCTTTATATGAAACTGCTATTGGTCAGGTCACCAATCACGTGCTAGCCATCAAATACAAAAGCCTCTTTCCTGCCTCCATCCTATGCTAACTTTCTGACTTATTTTGAAGCACCGCCCCCAGCTTCCAGAACCCTACTCCTTCCTGGTTTTCCTCCCACCTCTATCTTTTCCCATCTCCCTCCTGGTCTTCTCATCCTTTCCTTTTACATCTGTTGCTATTTCCTCTGCCCATCGTGCTCTGTTCAGCTCATTTCTTCCATCTATGACAGCCATATGCATATTTCGAGTCTCCAGAATTCTCTCAAGCTCCACAAACCTACTTTCTCCTGTCTGCAGGGTCTCTTATAGATGTCCAGATTCCAACATATTTCAGTTGGAACTCATCTTCTTTCCACACCAAACCTTTTCCCTTTTATCATTTACTTAACAGCATCAACTTCTAGAGAGTTGATCTAACTAAGAATTTGAAAGGTATATTCTTGAGACTCCTCACCACTGCCTGCAGTGAGTCTTGAGTCCTGTCACTTCTTCCTTCAAAGCTCTTCTCACTCTGGTCTCCCTTCTTCATCCCCTGAACCGCTGCAATCACACTCCTAATGGCTACCTTTGGATATGGTCTTCCTCCACTCCAGTAGAGTTGTGCTACAACAGTTATCTGTCAAATGGTACTCCCCTGATTAAGCCATCCATCATCCCAGAACCATGTCCAAGGTCTGAGCCCTAGCACACTATGCCCTTCACAGTCAGAGCTTGCCACCCCTAACACCACCACCTTGCTCTAATCACACCCGATCTCACATGCTTCCCTGAACACACCTTGCATTTTCACACCCTGACCATCCTATCCCCCTGCCTGAAATATCTTCCTGTTTTACCAACATATGAGCAAAGGCACAGCTTCATCTTTACCTCCTGTCTGAAACCCCACTCCCTGTGATTAACTGTTCTCTTATCTAGTTCTCAGAGCACTTGGTCCATCCCCTACTTCACCACTCTTCCTTGGCCCTCCAGTGCACTTGGTATAGCATCTAAATTCCTTACCTAGCGTACCTACCCACAGGGCTGTATTAGTCTGTTCTCAAACTGCTAATAAAGACGTACCCGAGACTGGGTAATTTGTAAAGGGAAGAGGTTTAATGGATTCACAGTTCCACATGGCTGGTAAAGCCTCACAATCATGGTGGAAGGCAAAGGAGAAGCAAAGGTGCATCTCACATGGCAGCAGGTCAGAGAGTTTATGCAGGGGAACTCCTGTTTATTTATGAAACCATCAGATCTCGTGAGACTTATTCAATACTATGAGAACAGCATGAGGGAACCACCCCTATGATTCAATTATCTCCACCTGGCTCCACCTTTGACACATGTGAATTACTACAATTCAAGGTGAGATTTGGGTGTCAAACCACATCAAAGGCCATGCGTGATCACACCCCTGCCTACCACTCCAAACCCATCAAATCTCCCTTCTTTCCTTCTCATGTGCCCAGAGAAAGAGCAACCCTCCACATGATCCAAAGGAGGGAAAAACCCAAAGTGATCTTGTACAATCCAAAGGGCAATGTGAAATCTAAAGCTGTGCACTACAGCTCTAATTATGACTATCTTAAACTATTATTGAAAGTAGTTTTGTCAAGCTTGGTGGCACATGCCTATAGTTCCCAATACTTGAGAGCTTGAAGCAGGAGGATTGGTTGAGCCCAGGAATTTGAGGCCAGCCTGGGCAACACAGTAGGATGCCATCTCAGAAGAAAGGAAAATAAAGGAAAGGAAGAAGAGTAGTTATATTTCTGAATCACCTACCAATTCAGCAATTAAGGAGCATATAGGATAATAATGATATATTTATTACATTAATTGAGCTTTTACTCTTGTTAGAGCATTAAATGCTTCACACACATCATCTCATTTCATCCTCAAATCAACCTTATGAGGCAGGTAGCATTATTATCACTTCTTAAAAAACAAAAAAAAATTAGCTGGGCATGGTGGTGCATGGCTGTAGTCTCAGCTAATCAGGAGGCTGAGGCAGGAGAATTGCTTGAACCCAGGAGGTGGAGATTGCAATAAGCCAAGATCACGCCACTGCACTTACAGCCTGGGTGACAGTGCGAGACTCCGTCTCAGGAAAAAAAAAAAAAAAAAAAGGACACTGATATTAGCAAGTTAGATGACTTGTCCAAGGTCACGCTGGTGGTGATAGACAAAAACATTATTTAAACCCAGGTCTGTTTCATTCTGGAGCTTGTATTCTGCTCATTATACAATACGGTCTCCACAGAACAGCTGCCAAAGAAGACCAGGGTTAAATCTTGCAGCTAACCTACCTGGAACATAATCTGCCAGGTACTAAATTAAATTTACTAGAAACCACCTAAAAGAGCATCAAAGTTTTACATCTGCAACCAAGACCAACACTTAAAAAAGTATCTGTATTATAAATAACTGAACTCCCCAGTTCACCTGAAGTGCCAACAAACCCCCTGTCCTCCTGATACAGTTGAGTTTCTCAGGTGAAGACTGTATACCTCATCCTTAGCCATAGAGTCTTAAAACTGATGGTATTTCAGTACAGATTACATCAGTCAAAGATACAAACCACACTCCATCCTCCATCTCTGTAAACTGGAAATATCATTCATAGGAGTAAAATTTGACTGTAAGACCATTCTAACTGCTTCTGATTCAAGTAGGAAGCATATCAAATAAGTTAGTGCAGTCACAGCAATTTGTACATTGCTCTGGATACAGACTGTCAGAGGGACATTCATCAATCAGGGCACTGCAGAGGGGAATCTTGGACTAAATGAGAGATTAGATTTCCGCTCCATTTTCAAAGAATTGTTGAAACTCGCAGAACTCTAATAAAAACTAAGTAATTCTTTCAGCTCAAGCAGATCCCAGAAAGAATCCCTTTCCTCAGACAAATGGCATGCTGGTAATTTGCTGTGGGTTCCGGGAATTTAATTCAGAATTCAAGAAATTGACCAACAGAAATTCATATGTACAATGCACTACAGACATTTCTGAAGACGTGTTCACTGTTTGCTGAGCAAGGCTACCACGCAATTGCTTCTGAAATGGATAGAGCAGAAAGCCTTGGCCTCACTTAGAAAGAGGAGATTGAAGAATAGACATAAACCTCCTGTGGCCAAGAATTCAAACAAATGTTCACAATCCACACCTTACAGATGGAAACCCATCTTTGTTTTTCTAGTTTTGCCTAGAAAGCCCTCTGGCTGCAGGCTTTCCAAAACTCAGATTCCAAGGAGATAAATCTTGGTCTGTTGTAAGCTGAGACTCTCGGACAGTGTGCACTAGAGATGGAGCTAGGTCAAGGTCTACTTACGCATGCAGTCTCCTCCGTACCAGCCTGCTCGGCACTCTGCACAGTAGAACCCCTTCACATAGAAGTCATCCAGGGTACCCCCCCATGAGCCATTTCGGCAGCTCTTGCAATTTTCAAAGATGGTACAACCTGAAACATTCCCAAGAAGAGGAGTGTTAGTCCAAAGCACAGGCGGGTTCTGATCCGCTATATGGGAGCACAACTGCATGGTTCTGTGTGCCTGTAGTCCCAGCTTCTTGGGAGGTGGAGGCAGGAGGATCTCTTGAGGCCAGGTGTTGGAGGCTGTAGAATACTATGATAGCTCCTGTGAATAACCACTGCATTTCAGCCTGGCCAATTTCTTTTTAGAAATTGTTTTGTGAACTTCCAGTAAGGAAATTATAATTTTAAAAGGAATTCAGATACACATTTTGAAAGTAAGAGCAGTAACAAACAAGGAATATATTTGAAATGAGATTCATATATACATTTGAAAAGAGTCACAGTATTGTTTAGAGTAGAAATAAGAGGGATTAATATGCGGGGATAAAGCATCAAGGATAGGTTTTGTTGAGTGTCTTAAGTTTTCAAATGTATGGCATACATTCTTCTCAGGGCCCTGTCTCAACTAAGAGCATCTGGGCCTAGAAAAGTGTCAGAGCCCTGAGGCAAAACCTCTCATCTCAAGGAAACTGCAGAACCTCTTGTCTCAAGGTTGAGACCACCCTTCTAAACACCAGAGTTCAGACTGGGAAGTTTAGAAGGGTGGTCTCAACCAGCTTCCCAGGTAGTGGCTGGTGTTTTAAAGCAACATGAAATTGCCTGCAGGAAAAGGAAGAATCTACCAATATAGACTCTTTTGTATAAATTTGTTATGTGTTTATTGTGGAATTTTTAGAAAATTTAGACCAGCAAAAAGAATTAAATTAAAAATATCTAAAACCCCACTATGCAGACTATTGCTAACAGTCTTTCTCTGCCTATATACGCATACATTTTTAAAATTAGACTTATACTACATATGGTACAGTGTTATTGTAACTTACTTTTGAATTTAATAATAGATAATAAATATCTTCCTGTGCTATTACTCTTCTATGTAATATACTTCTGTAACAAAAGTATGCCATTGGAAACAACTCTCATGTCTAACAAGAGGCTCACCCTGGAAGGTGTCAGGCTCCCCCCGCCTCCCACCGGCAAGCCACACCAGAGGGGTTTGCGTGATTCTCCAGCAAGGACCAGTTTAAACACACAGTCTCTTGAGGGAGTGGGGGTCATAAGAAAAAGTACAAATGATTCAATCCCACTTAACAAGACAGAGAACTAAGTTCTGGCTCTGCCATTGTGCAGCTGTGTGTCCTTGAGCAAATTGTTTAAGCTTTCTGTGACTCAGTGTCCTTATGTGTCAAATCTGGTGATATGATTTGGATCTGGGTCCCCACCCAAAGCTCATGTTGAAATGTAATCCCCAGTGTTGGATGTGAGGCCTGGCAGGAGGTGACTGGATCTTGGGAGTGGATTTCTCATGAATGGTTTAGCACCATCCCTTTGGTACTTCCTTGCAACAATGAGTGAGTTCTCTTGAGATCTTGTTGTTTAAAAGTGTGTGGCACCTCTCTCTTCTCCTGTGCTCCTACTTTCACTCATGCTTTGCCTTCTGCCATGAGTAAAAGCTGCCTGAGGCCTCCCCAGAAACAGATGCCACCATGCCTTCTGTACAGCCTGCAGAATTGTAAGCCAATTAAATCTCTTTTCTTATAAATGATGTAGTCTCGGGTATTTCTTTATAGCAATGTGAGAATGGCCTAACATGGAGATTACACATTGTATCTACCTGTTAGGACTGTTTGCATTTTTAATTAAATTAACACAAGGAAAGTGCCTGCACACAGCAAGTATCTGTAATACGAAATATGAACTCTTATCCCTGCCATTGCAGATGGCATGCTCAATTGTAACTGCCTATTGTCTGTTTTCCTATAAGAGATTCAAGTCAAGGACTGTATCTTGTCCAACATTGTCAGGAATCCACAGCACCTAAGGTAAAACAGTGGCTTGTGCATAGTAAGTGTTCAATAAACATTATTTCAGTGAATGAATGAAGGAAAAAAGGAATGGCTAATCCAAGCTTCTGAACTTCTTGAGATAAACAGCATTTCTTTGAGCTGATAGTAGGCTTCTTTGCTTTTGGCTGAAATTAGGTATTACTTGGGCTGTAGTGTACATATATATATATGTGGTTGCTGTAGGAGAGAGACTCGTGACCCTCTCTTTCCACACCATCTTGATTTTGCTTCCCTTCCTCCAGTGTCCTCTTCTATCAGAGAACATGAGTTGCTAAAACAGTTGGCCCTTGGTATTCACAGGTTTGACATCCATGGATTCAACCAACCATGGCTAAAAAATACAGTATTCACAGAATGCAGAGCCCCGCAGTTCCATAAGGCCAACTGAGGGACTTGAGCATATGTGGATTTTGGTATCTGCAGGGGTTGTGGAAACAGTCCCTCATGGATATTGAGATATGACTATGTGATTTGTCAAATTCCAGTAGTCATGTGACCCATAACTGTGTCCCTGTGCCTTCCAAAGACTATCTTCACTCACACACCAACTCCCCCTCTTTAACTCCCTATCTCATCACTGCTAAGGAGGCAAATGGACCGAGTCTGCCCTCAGCAGCTGTATTAGCCTGTTCTCACACTGCTAATAAAGACATATCTGGGACTGGGTAATGTATAAAGGACAGAGGTTTAATTGACTCACAGTTCCACATGGTTGGAGAGGCCTCCAATGGTGGAAGGCAAATGAGGAGCAAACTCACGTCTTACATGGTGGCAAGCAAGAGGGCACAGACAAGGGAACTCCCATTTATAAAACCATCAGATCTCATGAGACTTATTCACTATCATGGGAAGAGCATGGGAAAGACCTGCCCCGTGATTCAATTACCTTCCACCAGGTCCCTTCCACGACCTAAGGGGATTATTCCAATTCAAGATGAGATTTGGGTGGGGACACAGAGCCAAACCATATCAGCAGCCCTGGCCAACTCTCTTTCTTAGCATAGTCACATCAGAGT
This sequence comes from Cacajao melanocephalus, assembly GCA_963573385.1. Taxonomy (NCBI): domain Eukaryota; kingdom Metazoa; phylum Chordata; class Mammalia; order Primates; family Pitheciidae; genus Cacajao; species Cacajao melanocephalus. The sequence goes on from CAUYLG010070323.1 coordinate 38,548, forward strand.
TCTTAGATGTAAGCAAGATGAACAAGGCTATCCTGAAAAGACACTAAATACAGAAATAATAAATACCCAGGGTGATGGATACCCTAATACTCTGACTTAATCATTACACATTCTATCCAAGTAACAAGATATCACATGTACCCCATAAACATGTACAAATATTATGTATCAATCAAAAAGGAAAACTACACTAGATAGTTCACAAAGTTGCTAGAAGGGCCAGGGGACCAAATGCAGAACTGTACAGACTCGAACTACAGGAAACCACATTGGCCTAGTGAGGACCCTGGTGCTGCCAAATGCTACCAGAAGTCACCATTGGCATTCCTGCCATTGGTGTCTCTGGATCCTGATCCTCCTGCTTCACTGCCAGAACAGAGAGAAGATCATTGTCTATCATAATGACAGAAATGCAAACTGAAACCATCTGAGATCCCACCTATGAGACTGGCAAACATCCAAAATGACACATTCTGTTGCAAGGCTTAGGGAAAACAGTATTCTTACGTACTGCTAGAAAAAAATGCCAAATGTATGGAGAAAACATGGCAAAGCAAGGCCGGGAAGTGACATATGCAGCCCGCTTTGGCCCAGCGATCCCTCTTCTAAGAATCTACCTCGTAGATACACTGCAAAAATACTAAGTGATGTATGCCTAAGGGTAGTCACTGTAGTATTGTTAATAGCAAAAGGGTGGAAACAAATGAAATGTTCATAAACTATGATGATCCACACAATGCAGTTACATGCAACCATACAAACAAATGAAGAGCATGGTTTTATACTGACGGGGAGTGATCTCCAGCATATATTGTTAAGAGAAAAAAGCAAGACCAGGCACCAGGATTCGTGCCTGTAATCCCAGCACTTAGGGAGGCTGAGGCAGGCAGATCACTTGAGCACAGGTGTTAGAGACAAGCCTGGGAAACATGGAGAAACTCCATCTCTACAAAAAATACAAAAATTGCTCAGGCATGGTAGCATATGCCTGTAGTCCCAGCTACTCAGGAGGCTGAGGCGGGAGGATTACCTGAGCCTGGAAGGCAGGGGCTGCAGTGAGACATGATTGTGCCACTGCACTTCAGCCTGGGTGACAGAGTGAGACCCGGTCTCAAAAAATAATAAGAGAAAAAAGCAAGATGGTTAGCAATGCTTATGATATGCTATCTTTTGTGTAAGAAGGGAAAAATATATATGAATATGCAATTGCTTGTATTTTCAAATATAGAAAACACATAAAAACAACAATCCTATTTGTTTACCAAATAGGTGACATCACAAAACAGAGAAAGAAACTGCATCAACTGATTTTAAAATGTAGTATTTTGACTGTACATACTGAGTGGGAAATAACAGAAGGTCAATAACCACCACAAAGAAGTAATCACTAGAAAGTCTCATTTCATCCAAAGACACATTCATATCACCAGGACCATTTCCCAAATGTCCAGCTCAGAAGCCACAGCATCAGGCTTCACTCTGTTCTTCTCTTTCCTCTCCTGTCCCACCCAATAGATCTCCACACTCAGATCTCAATTCCCTCTACTTGTCTCCATCCATAGAGCTTCTACTTTTATTAAGGTCCCTGTTACTTCTCTCTTGCTTCTAGTCATGCCTGTCCTCCAATCCTTTCTCCATACTACAGATAAAGAGAAAAATCTGCTTTCTCTTCTTTACTAAAAGATTTCCAACGTTACCAAAATATCTTTAGCATATAACCTAACCTTTGAAGCACAGCTTGCAAAGCACTTTAGGATCTGGCTCCTGTTCCTCCCTTCAGATCGCTCTCTCTCTCAATCTTTTCTCATTCATTCATTCCCTCTCCCTCTCCCTCCCTCTCTCCACCTACCCAGGTCTCTCTCCGCATACATACTTCTCCTGCCAGACTGAGTTACTTGCATCTCCCAAAACCCCATGCTTCCTCTTGCCACAGGACCTGGGCACATGTTATCCTCTGTGGCTTGACTTCTCCCGATCCCCCTCACCTTGTGTAGCCTGCTGCCCACCTTCTCTAACAAGTCTTCACTGACTTTCCTCCCACCTGCCCCATTCCCATCCATGCTGCCATAGTACCCCATGCTTCTCTATCATAGCACGTAACTACAGTGTATTGTAGCTGCCTGTTCTCCATATCCACCCCCGACCCAAGGCTATAAGCTCTGAGAATGCTGGAAGTGTGTCTTTTGTTTTATCGTTGTATTCTCAGTACCTGACGTGGTACATAAAGCTGCTCGGTCTGCTTGTTAAATGAATGAGCGAATGAACGCAAAGCTTTACAAGTTTAACCCTGAAAAGAGTACAGACTCCTTTCATTCCTGTCCCTTTAGTTAGAATGAGCTGAATTGTGTCACTTTTCATAACCATGGCACTACAACCTCCTGATGGCTGCCTGCTAGAATTCAGGCATTCAGCCTGTTCCTGTTCATTACCTCCAACAACGTGAAGGCAACCTGAAGTCTCCCATTCTACACTTACCTGGGTGGATCAGGCAGGAATCACATTCATTCTCCTCATTCCTGCAGCAAGGGATGGTATAACCCACGACTTCCTTCTTTCCAGGGCAGACGCACTCAATCTGATCATATTCACAACACTCCCGACACATGATATTCCACTCAGCTCCAGGGCAGGCTTCATTAATGACTGTGTACTCTGAAATGGAAAACCAGAAGGTGAGACTAGGTCCTGGTAGGGAGTGGTGAGACTCTTAAGTACTCTACTACTAAGAAGCAACCTTGCCCTATAAACGCATTGCCCTGCCTGAATGAGAGAGAAGACCCATGTGGATTCTTCCCAGGCCAATGTCTCCAAAGTAGGGAGACCTACCCCAAGGAGTATTTGAAACCATCTATTGGAGCATAGATGAAATTTGTTATAACTGCTATTCATTTTTATTTTTATCTTCAAAAAAAATCAAGTTTCCTCAATATTTAATCTAGGTGAATTGGCAACAGAATATACATACAATTTATAAACCAGCACACATCTCTGAAGTGTCTATGCTCGTTTATATTTTTGTTGGACTACATCAGGCCGCTGTTTATGGCTGCATAGGTTGTGCACTGCACAGATCCATCGGGAGCCATTAAACTACACAGCTACACACTGCAGCCCAGGCATGTGGACCACCAGAAAGTTTAGAGGCCAGTCTCCACACCAGGTCATTCAAGTGCAAGGCCGATTGCCAGGTAGAGACTATCATTTCTTCCAAACTTGGCCCCTCAATTTTTCAGCATGCCATTTTCATAGTACCTTCAAAAAGAAAACCAACAGAAAAGACAAAAAGTACCTTAATTAGTATGTTTGGGAGAATTTCAGTGTTTTACAATGGTGAACTCATTAGCCCAACTTCATTCAGGCGCCAAGTGCAACTGAGTGTTCTTTCCCATAAGAAAAAAAGCATCCCTTTCTGGGCAGGATTTTTTCCTTCTCATTTTCTTTTTTTATATATACCTTCAGTAAAAAGAAAAACCATCTGGCAAAACCTATAAGAGGAATCAGTCAGAGGCTGCCCGGAAGAACTCAGGCTAAGAAACAGACCTTCTAGTTTTGATTTCCTCTTCATTTTCCCCACTCTCCGTTTCTAAAAATTTTGCACAAAGATGACAATTACAGCTGAAACGGATTGGATATTTGAAGAAGTGGATCTGGACAAGATCCTCACAAAACCTCCCCAAGAAACTCCAGGCAGGGAGTTTCACCAGCATGCTTTGTAGGCCCACATAAATGAACTCTAGCCACCTGCGTGGCTTCTAAACCCTTGAATTTTATAGTTTCCTCCCCAAATTAGGAAGCATGACACAGCGTTGATCACTCTCAATTTTCCAAGTAGAGCTGTTTAAAGAAACTATCATCATCTACTCTTAGCCTCAGATCATAAGAACATGCTAGTGTCATAAAAGGCAGCCATTTGCACAATGATGGACAGTTATTTAAACGGAATAAACTTCGTTTTATGAAAATTTGACTTTTAAAATCATTTTTCCACAAACAGCAAACCAGAAAAGATCCTTATATTGGTGTTTGGGAATGAATGGCTACATCATCATAGCATAATCACCAGTGAGGTTTATTTCCACCACTACTATCTGAGCCCCTTCTGGGAGACCACTGCGACTTATTTAGCTGCACTTTCCATTTTTCCGACGTTTTGCTGACAAAATGAATGACTTCCAGAATCTGGGTGGGAATTTAAAGGTTAAAAGTAAGAAACAGCAGAAGGAAACACAGGAGTAAATCTCCATCCATGATCTTGAATTTGGCAATGGATTCTTAGATATGACACCAAAAGCAGGAGCAACAAAATAAAAATGAATTAGACTTTATCAAAATTAAAAATGTTTGTGAAGCAAAGGACATTATCAGATGAGAAAAGACAACCCATAAAATGGGTTACAGTATCAGAAAATATTTCTGATAAAGGCTGGATATCCAGGACATATTTCTAAACTCCTACAAATCAACCATAAAAAAGACAAACAACACAGTTTTTTAAGTGAGCAAAGGACTTCAATAGACATTTCTCTAAAGAAGCTATATAAACAGCCAACAAGCACATGAAAAGATGTTTAACATCACGAGTCATTTGGGAAATGCAAATCAAAATCACGATGAGCTACCACTTACTAGAGTGGCTATGATCCCCCAAGGGAAAAAGTGGAAAACAAATGTTGGCAAAGAGGTAGAGAAATTGGAACCCTTGTACATTGCTGATGGAAATGTAAAATGGTGCAGCCCCTGCGGAAAACAGTTTGGCAGTTCTTCTAAAAGCTAAGCAAAATTACCACATGACCCAGCAATTACCCTTCTAGGTATAGATCTAAAAAATTGAAAACAGAAACTCAGAGATACTTGCATGCCAGTGTTCATTCACAATAGCCAAAAGGTGGAAACAACCTAATTTTCCATCAAGAGATGAATGAATAAACAGAATGAGGTATGTGGGCTGAATGTGGTGGCTCACACCTGTAATCCCAACATTTTGGGAGGCCAAGGCAAGCAGATCACTTGAGTCCAGGAGTTTGAGACCAGCCTAGCCAACATGGTGAAACCTCATCTCAACTAAAAATACAAAAAATTAGCCAGGAGTGGTGATGCACACCTGTAATCCCAGCTACTCGGGAGACTGAGGCATGAGAATCACTTGAACCCAGGGGACGGAGGTTGCAGTGAGCCAAGATTGTGTCATTGGAATCCAGCCTGGGCAACAGAGCAAGACTCTTGTCTCAAAATAATAATAATAATAGTAATAATAATAAATACTATTAAAAAATGAGGTATAAGCATACAACGGAATATTATTCAGTCATGAAAAGGAATGAAAAGCTGATATGTGCTACAATATAAATGAACCTTGAAATCATGTCAAGTAAAAGAAGTCAAACACAAAAGGACAAATATTGTCTGATTCTACTTAAATGCAATATCTACAATAGGCAACTTCATAGAGACAGAAAGTAGATTAAAGGTTACCAGGAGCTGGGGGAAAGCTGAATGGAGAGTTGTTGCTTAATAGTTACAGAGTTTCTGTTTAGGGTGGTGAAGTAGATGGAGGTGATGGTCGCACAATAACAGGAATCTAATGCCACAGAATTGTACACGTAAAATGGCTAAAACAGCAAATTTTCTTCGCCTTCTCTATCCTTCCACTCCTCCTCTGATTATCTGCACTCTGCTTTAATTACTCTGTAGCTCTCTCTCCCCTTATTGTACATTTGTATCTTCCTATAGGTAAAATGTTTTTGTGTGTCCGTAAATCCTAAGGCCATGTTGACCACTCTGAATTTTTGATAAATGGTGATTGATCAAGTAGATGTCAATCTACTGGTGTTTATTACTGTACCACACTATAACATTCAACTTCTTCTTTCTCACTGCAAGTAAAATATCTAAAAATTCTAACTCAATACAGCTTTCTTTTTTATATAGCTTCTTTTTAACATAGAAAAAAAATTCGTATTTTCAAAGGCTGAGAGAATGAAGGGAAGCCATCCAGTTAGAAAGAATAACACACCCAATATGGAAATAAACACAGGCCGTATGCACAAGACAAAAACCAAGCTTGCTTGAAAGAAGCAAAGATTATGAATCCTGCATAAATTCTTTTTTAGATCACATGCTCCTACCTGTGCCAACTTTTCCTAGTGGAATGTGTATTATTAATAATATGCTGTAGTTTGCTAAATCCATGTGGTATATATCCCGCTATTCAAGTTTTGGTATTTGCAATACCAACAAGGGCACATTTTATGTTATATATATATTTTTTAATATATATTTATAACATTTTATGTTTTATATATATATAACCACTATATATATATGTTATATAAATATATATATATTTATATATATAAATATATATATATATAACCACAATTTTTTAATTGTGAAAAGTGGTGGAGGGAGAGTGAGAGAGAACAAATTGGTTAGAGGCTCAAACATGGAAGTCAACAGACCTGGGTTTGGAATCTCCCTCTGCTACTTGCCTTGGCAAAGTTGTTACTCTCTCAGCCTCAGTTTACTATCCAGTAAAATGAGTACATTTTCTCCAATTTAGGCCTGTTGAAAATACTAGACAAGATAATGCATATAAACAGCTCAGCACAGCATCCAGAATGTACTAAACATTCAGAAACTAATAGCTTAAAAAGGAAAAAAGAAAAACAGTAGAGAATGTTCATATTTCTCAAGGATATTGTTTTATATGCATGTCAGATCAATTTCTTGCTTAAAATGGTCACTTTGCTTCCCACTGCTTTCGGAATTACCCTCAAATGCTCTGCCACAGCCCAGAAGGCCTTTGAGGCCTATGCCCACCCCACTCCAACCACCTTTTTCTGACCACTGTTTCCCACCTTCTCTCTGTTTCTCAAAACCACTAAGCTCTTGCCCACCTTGGGACTCCACATTTGCTTCTCCCAAGGTCTCTGTCTCAGGCCTTTGTGTAAATGACACCTGTTCAGAGGTCCTCCTTGGCCTTCCCCTCTGAAATGCCCACCCCTTCTATCCCATTCAACGTTATCTCTGTCTCAGTATCCTATGTGTTTCCTTTCCTTGTCCTTACCACAATTTATAATCATTTTCTGTTCTCATTTACCTGCCAACTCTCTGCCTCCCTTACATGCCCATAAGCTAACAGGAGTCACATCCAACTTGTTCACCACTGCCAGGGCGGGGCTGGCTGGCACACAGAGGCGCTGAATAAACAGGCGTTGAATGAATTCGGCCTGAAATCCAGAACTACTCTTCCTTCAGTAGTCAAATATTTCCATCCAGTGGGTTCAGCTTGGAGCCATGAGCCAGGAAAGCCAGATTTGTCTCTAACTTGTTGATATCAGAGCTGGGCGCCTTTCCTCCCATGGTGAGTTGTCTAGACATGGGGGTCCAGGGGACCTGCCTTGGGTCCATATACCTGGAATCCAGACCCCACCCTGTACAGATCTACGTTTGTTCAGTTCTCTGAACAGCGAATATGCCCATGGGTGTGGCTCATGCCTCACCCCCTGCCTCTATTCACCCTGCGGCAAGCACTCCATCCTTCTAAGTTTTCTAAGAATTTTGTAAATACTAATAACTTGAGGGGTGCACTGACAGGATAAATAATTTGCAACTTTTATAAGATTCTGTACATCAACACGGAAGGCCATGCAAGGTTTGTTCCACTCCCTGTTTCCCCCTAAGCAGCAGATTCATTCACCTGTAGCCTGTCACATATCAGGGGCCTCCCTTTCACCCAGCAATTAATTCCCTAAAATAGCTTCATTGCCATTTCTCTTGACTCCAATGAGCAAGCCCACCTCTGCCCTCTTTACTCCATTATTATTTACTTTATAGGTAAGATCCATCTCGGTCCAAGGGAATGACCCCAGGGAATCTTGGCAGAAGGGATTTCACAGATGTGACTAATGTAAGAATTTTGAGATGGGAGGCGTATGCTGTAATATCCAGGTGGAACCAATGTAAACACAAGGATCCCTGTAAGAGGGAGGGAGGAGGGTCAGAGTCCGACAAGAGATGTGCTGACAGAAATGGAGGTTGGAATGAAGTGCTTTGAAGATGGACTATGGGACCACAACCCAAGGAGGCAGGCAACCTCCAGAAGTTGGAAACCGCCAAGAAACAGATCCTCCTGTGGAGCATCCAGAAGGAATGTAGCCCTGCCAACCCTTTTATTTTAGCCTTTAAGACTCATTTTAGACTTCTGACCTTCACAACTGGAAGGTGACACACGTGTGCTGTTTTAAGGCACTAAAATTGTGGTAATTTGTTACCATAGCAGTAGGGGACTAACCTACTGGGACGTCTCAAAAGAAAGGTTAGCCCACAGCAAGTCATTGAGCCACTCTGTTCCTCATTTTCTGAGCACAATACCAAGAGCAAGGGTGAATCAATGAACTCATTCTTTCATTCTACAAGTATTTATTGAGAATTGACTATGTCCCAGGCAAGAAATGAGTTGCTGGAATACAATAGAGAAAAAATGGACACCATCACTGGCCTGATGGTGCTCACAATTCAATAGAGAAGACGTTGGCGAAATAACCCCACAAGTACATAATCATAAAACATGATAGGGAAAACTTAGAATGCTATAAGAATGAATGAGTGGTCATGAAGGGGCATTAGCACCCAATCTACACACCTCATAGGAGGTTTAAATAAAATGACAAAAAGAAATCCATCTACAGCTATGCATCACTTAATGACAGGGAAATGTTCTGTGAAATGCGTCATCAAGCAATTCCATCGTTGTGTGAACATCAGAGTGTATTTACGCAAACCTAAGTGGCATAGCCTACTACACACCTACACACAGACTACAAACCTGTATAGCATGTTACTGTACTGAATACTATGGGCAATTGCAGCACAATGGTAAGTACTGGTGTATCTAAACATATCTAAACAGAAAAAAATAAATATGGTATAAAAGATTTTTTTAAATGGAACAGGCTACTTACCATGAAAAGAGTTTGCAGGACTAGAAATTGCTCTGGGTGAGTCAGCGAGTGAGTGGTGAGAAAATGTGAAGATGCAGGACATCACTGTTCAATACTGCAGACTTTGTAAACACCATACATTTAGCCTACACTAAATTTATTTTAAAAATTTGCTTTGGTAATAAGTTAATCTTAGTTTTCTGTAAATTTTTAATTTTGTAAACTTTTTTTTTTTTTTTTGAGACAGGCTCTCACTCTGTCATCCAGGCTGGAGTGCAGTGGCACAATCTCAGCTCACTGCAACCTCTGTTTCCCAGACTAAATGATCCTCCCACCTCAGCCTCCCAAGTACCTGGAACTGCAGGTGTGTGCCACCAGGCTTGGCTAATTTTTGTTTTTTTGTTTGTTTTGGTTTTTGGGTTTTTTTTGTTTTGTTTTTTTTTTTGGAGAGACAGACAGGGTTTTGTCATGTGGTCCAGGCTGGTTTCGAACTCTCGGGCTCAAGTAATTCACCTGCTTTGACCTCCCAAAGTGCTAGGATTACAGGCATAAGCCACTGCACCCAGACAATAAACTTTTTAGTGTTTACTTTTTGAGTCTTTTATAACAGCTCAAAACACAAACACATGTATAGTTGTATAAAAATATTTTATTTCTTTACAGCTTTTTTCTATATGCTTTTTCCCATTTTTTTTATTTATTTAATTTTACTTTTAAAACTTGTTTGCTGAAAACTAAGACACAAACATACATATTAGCCTCAGCCTACACAGGGTCAGGATCACTACTCCTACATATGAGTAAGAACACTCAATGTTTGTCTTTCTGTGCTTGCTTATTTCACCTAACATGATAACCTCCAGTTCTATCCATGTAGCTGCAAATAACAGGATTTCATTCTTTTGTATAAATGAATACTATTCCCTTATATATAGGTACCACATTTTCTTTCACCAGTCATCCACCAATGGGTACTTAGGTTGATTCCATATCTTTGCTATAATGAATAGTGCTACAATAAACATAAGAGTAGAGACGTCTTTTCGATATATTGATTTCCTTTCTTTTGGATATATTCCCAGTGATGGAATTGCTGGATCACAAGGTAGTTCTATTTTTAGTTTGCTGAGAAACCTCCATACATACAGTTTTCCATAATGGCTACACTAATATACATTCCCACCAACACTGTATCGGGGTCCCTCTTTATATCTTCACCAGCATGTTATTGTCTGTCTTTTTGACAAACGCCATTTTAACTGGGTTGAGATGATATCTCATTGTGGTTTTGATTTGCCTTTCTCTGCATGTTTTCATCTACCTTTTGGTCATTTGTATATCTACTTTTGAGAAATGTCTATTCAGATCTTTTGCCCATTTTTAAAAATTTAATTAATGTATTTATATTATTTTTTAAGTCCTGGGGCTCATGAGCAAAATACGCAGGTTTGTTACATAGGTAAACATGTGCCATGACGGGTTGACTGCTTGTAACAACCCATCACCAAGGTATTAAGCCTGGCATGCATTAGCTCTTTTTCGTTATGCTCCCCCACCAACCCACCTTCCTCTGACAGGCCCCAGTGTGGCTTATTCCCCTCCTGGTGTCCATATGTTCTCATTTTTCAGCTCCCACTTATAAGTGAGAACACGCAGTGTTTGGTTTTCTGTTCCTGTGTTAGTTTGCTGAGGATGATGGTTTCCAGCTTCACCCATGTCCCCACAAAGGACATGATCTCATTCCTTGTTATGGCTGCATAGTATTCCATGGTGTACATGTACCACATTTTCTTTGTCTAGTCTACCATGGATGGTTTTGCCCATTTTTAAATCAGATTATTTGTTTTCTTGCTATTGAGTTGTTTGAGCACTTTATATCTTCTGATTATTAATCCCTTGTCAGATGGATAGCTTGCAAATACTTTCTCCTATTCTGTGGTTTTCTCTTCACTTTGTCGATTATTTCCTTTGCTGTGCAAAAGCCTTTTAGCTTGATATATTAATAATCCTATTTGTCCATTTTTGCTTTCATTGCTGTGCTTTTGAGGTTTTACCCAAAAAATCTTTGCCTAGATCAATGTCCTGGAGCATTTCCCCAATGTTTTCTCTCAGTAGCTTCATAGTTTCATGTCAGATTTAATCTTTAGTTCATTTTGATTTGATTTTTGCATATGATAAGAAATAAGGGTCAAGTTTCATTCTTTCGAATATAAATACCCTGTTTTCCTGGCACTATTTATTGAAAAGACTATTCTTTCTCCCATTGTATGTTCTTGGTACTTTTGTCAAAAATGAGGTGGCTATAAAAAAACGTGGATTTGTATCTGGGTTCTCCATTCTATTTCATTGGTCTATGTGCCTGTTATTATGTAAGTACCATACTGGTTTGGTTACTACAGCTTTGTAGTATACTTTGAAGTCATGTAGTGTGATGTCTCCAGCTTTTTTTTTCTTCTCTTGCTCAGGATTCCTTTGACTATTCGGAATCATTTGTGCTTTCATATCAACTCTAAGGTTGTTTTTTCTGTTTCTGTGAAGAATGTAATTGGTATTTTGATTAAGGGTTGCACTGAATCTATAAATTGCTTTGAGTGTTACTGTCATTTTAATGACATTAATTCTCCCAATCCACAAGCATGCAATATCTTTCCATTTTTTGTGACCTCTTTAGTATCTTTCATCCGTGTTTTATAATTTTCCTTTTATAGATCTTTCACTTATCTGGTTAAATTGACTCCTAGGTATTTTATATTTTTTGGACCTATTGCAAGTATGTTTGCTTTCTTGATTTATTTTTCAGATTATGTTGGTGTATATAAATGCTACTGATTCTTATAGGTTGATTTGTATCCTACCACTTTACTGAATTCATTTATCAGTTCTAACAGTTGTTGGTAGAGTCTTTAGGTTTTTCTATATATAAGATCATGTGGTCTGCAGGCAAGGCTAATTTGACTTCTTCCTTTCCAAATTGGATATCCTTGATTTCCTTCTTTTGTCTAATTGCTCTGGCCAAGACTCCCAGTGTTATAATGAATAATAAAAGTGGTGAAAGTGGACATCCTTCCCTGTTCCCGATCTTGGAGGGAAAGCTCTCCATTTTTCCCTATTAAGTATGATATTGGCTGTTGGTTTGTCACATATGACCTTTATTATTTTGAAGTATGTTCCTTCTATGCCTAGTTTTTTTCAGGGTCATGAAAGGATGTTGGATTTTATCAAGTGTTTTTTCAGCATCTATTGAAAGGATTATATGGTTTTTGCTCTTGCTTTTGTTAATGCATGTATCATGTCTGTTTATTTGCATATGTTGCATATGAATCCTGCATATGATAAAGGATGAATCTGACTTGATCATGGTAAATGATCCTTTTAATGTGTTGTTGAATTCAGTTTGCTAGCATTTTGTTGAAGGTATTTGCATCTGTGCTCATCAGTGATATTTGCCTCTAGTAATCTTTTTTGCTGTTGTTCTATCCTCATCTGGTTTTGATAACAGGGCAATACTAGCCTCATAGAATGAGTTTGAAAATATTCCCTCTTCAATTTTTTGGTAGAGTTTAAGCAGACTTGGTATTAATTCTTCAAATGTTTGGTAGAATTCAGCAGTAAAGCCATCAGGTCCTATGCTTTTCTTTGATGGAAGACTTTTTATTACAGCTTCAATCTTGTTACTCGTGATTGGTTTGCTGGGGTTTTCTATTTCTTCCTTGTTCAACCTTGGTAGGTTACAGGTGTCCAGGAATTTATCCATTTCTTCTAGGTTTTCCAATTTGTTGGATTATAGTTGTTCATAATAGTCTCTAATAATTATCTGTGTTTCTGCGGTCTTGGTTATGTCTTTTCATTTCTAATTTTATTTAATAGGTTTCCTTTTTTTTTAGTTTAGCTAAAAGTTTGTTGATTTTGTTTATCTTTAAAAAACCCAACTTTTTGTTTCATTGCTCTTCTGAATTTTTTAGTCGCAATTTATTTCTGCTCCAATCTTTATTATTTCTTTCCTTCTACTTACTTTGTTTTGTTGTTGTTGTTGTTGTTGTTGTTGTTCTAGTTCCCTGAGGTGCATTGTTAAGTTATTTGAAGTCCTTCCAGTTTTTTGGTGTAGGTGTTTATTGCTCCAAACTTCCCTCTTAATACTACTTTTGCTGTACCCCATAGATTTTGGTATGTTGTATATCAATGTTCATTTCTTTGAAGAAATTTTGAAATTTCTTTCTTGTTTTATTGACCCATTGGTCATTTATGGGCACATTGTTTAATTTCCATTTATTTGTATATCTTCCAAGGTTCCCCTTGTTATTTATTTCTAATTTTATTCCACTGTGGTCAGAAAACTCCAATGTTTCTTTGTTTATTTTCTGAGTGAATGATCTGTCCATTACAAGGAGTGGGGTGTTGAAGTCCCCTACTGTTATCGTATTGCAGTCTATCTCTCCCTTTAGATCTATTAATGTTTGCTTTATACAATTGGGTGCTCCATTGTTGGGTGCATAGACATTTATAATTGTTATATCCTCTTGCTGAATTGACTTCTTCATATGATATAGTGACCTTGTCTCTTTTTACAGTATTTGACATGTATGCTATTTTATCTGATGGAAGTATAACTATTCTTACTCTTTTTTGGTTTCTACTTGCATAGAATTTCTTTTTCCATCCCTTCACATTCAGTCTGTATCTGTATAAATGAGGTGGATTTCCTATAGGTAGCATACAATTGAGTCTTGTTTCTTATTCATTCAGTCATTCTATGCCTCTTAATTTTGGAGAATTAAGCTCATGTACATTTAGAGTTCTTATTGTTAAGTAAAGACTATTGCCATTTTGTGACTTGTTCTCTGTCACATAACTCATCTCTTCCTTTGTTCCTTTCTTACTGTCTTCCTTTGCAGTTAAGGGCTATTCTCTGGTAGTATATTTTAATTCATTGCTTTTTTAGTGTATCTATTATAGATTTTTTCATTGTAGTTACCATGAGGCTTACAAAAATATCTTATAGATACAACAAATTATTTTAAACAGATTACAACTTATCTTAGATCACAAGAACAGGAACAAAGGAAAAAAACAACTTTTAAAAAATTCCACAGTTTAATTCCATCCCTCCCATATTTTGACTTTTTGTTGTCACAGTTTACATATTTTTACAGTGCCTATCTCTTAACAAGTTGCTGTATCTATTATTGTTTTTGACAGATTTGTCTTTTAGGCTTCATACTAGAGCTATAAGTGAATGACCCACCACGATTTTAGTATTATTCTGGGGTTATCTGTGTATTTCATTTTATCGGTGGGTTTTATACCTTCAAATGTTTTTCTTTTGCATGTTACTGGGTTTTTTTCTTTCTGATTAAAGAACTACTCTTACCATTTCTTATAAGATGGGTCTGGTGGTGGTAATTCTCTCACCTTTTGTTTATCTGAGAAAGACTTTATTTCTCTTTCATATTCAAGGGGTAGCTTTGCTGGATACCATATTATTGGGTGGCAGGGTTTTTTTAATAAGCACTTTGAACATGTTGTCCTCCTCCCCGCTGACCTAAATGGTTTAAATTCAGAAGTCTGTTGTCAGACAAATGGAGCTCCTTTTACATGTTATTTGCTTCTTTTTTCTTACTGCTTTTAGGGTCCTCTTTTGGTCCTTGACATTTAAGAGTTTGATTAGCACATGCCTTAGAATAGTCTTATTTGGGTCAAATCTATTTTGTGTTCTCTGACTTCCTGTATGTGGATATTTATATCTCTGTTAAGTTTGGAAAGATTTTTGTTATATTTTTTTGAATAAGCTTTGTACCCCTTGCTCATGTTCAACTTTCTCTTTAATACCAATAATTCTTAGATTTATTCTTTTGGGGTAATTTTCTATATTGTACAAGTGACCTTTATTCCTTTCCTTTCTTTTTTCTCCTCTATTTTCAAATAGACTGTCTTTGAACTCACTGATTCTTTCCTTTGCATGATCCATTCTGCTGTTGAAAGCCTCAAATAAATTTTTCAGTTCAGCAAATGTATTTCTCAGTTCCAAGATTTCTGTTTGGTTTCATTATTATTTAATCTCTTTATGAAATTGTTCTGATGAATTTCTGAATTAATATTCTATGTTATCTTAGCAATCGCTGAGATTTTCTGAAGCTGTTATTTTACATTCTTGGCCAGAGCTCACATATTGCCATCTCATTAGAGTCAGTCACTGTTCCTTGCTTTGTCCATGTGGGGAAGTTGTGGTTTCCTGTTTGCTATTGCTTTTTGTGGATGCACATCTTTGTTTTTGCATTGAAGGATGAGTTATTAATTTTAGTCTCTCTATGGCTTGTTTTATTTTTTATTGGGTATGTTTGCTTAGAGATTCTTTGTAATTTACCTATTGAATATCTTTTTATTTTTCTTGCTGGGTTACGACTTCCTTTTGGGCACTAGATGGTGTCTTAAGCCCAGATTTGCCTTGGCTCTAGTAAACAAACAGAACACTGCCTATTCCAAATTGGGGAGTTCCCAAAAGGAATATCCCAATCATGTTGAAAGGCTGGCTAGGAGTTAATGCCCAGGGAAGTTGGATGTACCTCTTGCAGCATAGTGCCACTGAGTCACCACTCTGATCTGGTGCTTCTTTTGGCTGAGTTAAAGAACAGAGTTTCCAGGGCTGTGGATAGTAGTCCCTTCTTTCTGTGGCTTGTCTCTGGCTGTCGCCAGGGATATTTTTCCTTTCAGGTACTTACAATGCTTCCTGTACATTGAGGCAGGGACAGATCTCTTGTCAAGGAACCCAAGATGGTGGGGAAGCTGGTTATCCACCTCAATCTTACCTTTTCCAGTGCAGAAACCATGAGTCAGAAGAAAATTTTCAACATACTTGGTGCTGGGAAGACTGTGGAGAGGGACATTAAGGATATAGAAGTTCAATTCTCTTACCATCTGTGCAGTTTCTTCACTTCTCTGTGGTCCTTGAAATTCACTCATCCACATATCTCAGTTCTGGGACAGTGCTGCTGAAAATCTCAGTGCTATATATTTATTTTTGGTTTTCTGTCAGGAGAGTGAAGCTAGCTTGCTTCTATGCCACCATTTTGGAAGCAGGGACCTCCATTATAATCTTGTTTTTGTTTTTTACTTTTACTTCAGATTCAGGGATACATGAACAGGTTTTTTACGTAGGTAAACTATGTAAACTGGGGGTTTGGTGTACAGATTATTTCATCACCCAGGTAATAAGCATAGTACCTAATAGATATTTTTTATGCTCGTTCTCCTCCCTCCCTCCACCTGTAAGTAGGCCCCAGTGTCCATTGTTCCCTTGTCTGTATCTATGGGTACTCATTGTTTAACTCCCACTTATAAATGAGAATGTGCAGCGTTTGGTTTTTTGTTCTTGTGTTCGTTGGCTTAGGATAATGGCCTCCAGCTCCACCTATGTTGCTGCAAAGAACCTGTTCTCATATTTTACGGTTGTGTAGTATCCCACAGTGTATATGTACCATATTTTCTTTATGTAGTCTACCATTCATGGGCATTTAGGTTGACTCCATGTCTTTGCTATTATAAATAGTGCCCTCTATTATACACTTATGAGAACACCATCATATATGCAGTCTGCCATTGACCAAAATGTTATTATATAGCACATGACTATATTTGTAAAAATAAAACCAGTTCCCAGCAATATGGAGGTGATGGTTTGGATGATTTTGTAACTTTGCTTCTTCCCCTCTGGTTTGATAAATGCACTATCTCTCTTTCTCCTCCAGCTTGAGCAGAGACAGAAAAGTACCCCAAAAATGAATGTATAAGAAATAGATACATCAAATATCTTTTGAGAAATATTTCAAGTTAACCAGCTAAAGAGATTTTAAAATACAATAAACAGACAACAGCAACAGCTTGCATTTCTTTCTCCATTTACCAGAATTACATTTGTGGAAAGGCCACATTGGCCATTTGCTTTCAGCTGTACAAATTTCAGGGAATTTCAATGTGGTGCTAAGGGCCAGTTCCAGAAACTAGGATTTAGAGCAATATCAACAGCAGTAGAAACTATTGAGTGTTTTCTTACATATATGCTTTTTAGCTAAAATGTTTTTAAATTCTTTTTGAGACAGAGTCTTACTCTGTTGCCCCAGCTGTAATGCAGTGGTGCGATCTCGGCTCACTGCAACTTCCACCTCCTAGGTTCAAGTGATTCTCCTGCCTCAGCTTCCCAAGTAGCTGGGATTACAGGCACCTGCCACTACGCCCAGCTAATTTTTTGTATTTTTAGTAAACACAGGGTTTCACCATGTTGACCAGGCTGGTCTCAACTCTTGACCTCGTGATTTGCCCACCTCCGCCTCCCAAAGTGCTGGGATTACAGGTGTGAGCCACTGTGCCCAGCCGTTTTGAAATACTTAATACAATTTAATCTTCAACATGATCTAGTTAAGTTGCTAATACATTTTATTTTAAATTGAAATTATTTAATCCAACTCCTTCACTTTACCAGTGAAGAAAAGGGCAAAGTAGGGAAG
Organism: Cacajao melanocephalus; assembly: GCA_963573385.1. Lineage (NCBI taxonomy): Eukaryota > Metazoa > Chordata > Mammalia > Primates > Pitheciidae > Cacajao > Cacajao melanocephalus. The sequence continues at coordinate 55,988 of CAUYLG010070323.1, forward strand.
AGTTGGTCTTATTTATTGAAGCAAAGAAAAATGCCAAAAAATCTCTTTTAGAGAATTAATTCTGGGAGAAAAGAGGGGTCCACAGAATTCCAGAGGTAGGGAGATCATCAGTGAACAAGCCTGCTACTTAGGGGGAAAGAGCCAGGCCAACTTCCAGTTTCCCCAGCTACTTGAATTGAGCAAACTTTACTTGGCTTTTCACATTTAAAGGCAAAGCCTTATGAAAGCTGCAAATGAATTTTATCTTGTCTGTGCTTCCCAATAAATAAACACATAGAACTCACAGAGCCCCACATGGGATAAACTAAGACACTTAGAAAGCAAGCATATGCCCATGATCACACAGCTTAGGGGGTTCTGGGTGCAACATGCATTCATCACTACCTCTTCCACTGGATACATTTTTTTTCTTTATAAAACGCTTTAAGACTCCATTTTTAGAGTAATGTTAGGTTCACAGCAAAATTGAGAGGAAGGTATAGAAATCCCCCACATACCCTCTCTCCCACTATTGCATAGCATCCCCTGTTATCAACATCCCCACTAGAGCTGTGCATTTGTTACAACTGATGAACTTATATGGCCTCATCATTATCTCTGGAGCCCACAGTTTACACTAGGGTTCACTCTTGGTCTTGTACATTCTATAGATTTGGGCAAATGTATAATGACATGTACGCACCATTAGAGTAGCCTACAAAGTGGTTTCACTGCCCTGGGCATGGTGGTGGGCACCTGTAATCCCAGCTACTCAGGAGGCTGAGACAGGAGAATCGCTTGAACCCGGGAGGTGAAGGTTGCAGTGAGCCGAGATTGTGCCATTGCACTCCAGCCGGGTGAAAGTGCGAGACTCCATCCCCCCCCCCCAAAAAAGTAAAGAATTCTCTGTTCTCTGCTTATTCATCCCTGCACACACACACACACACACACCCCATGGAAAATAGTACACTTTATATTGCCGAAAAAATTAAAAGAGTTTCTCATGAAAATCTAGGGAAAATAAAGGAAAGTCTAAATAAGGGAATTAAAGGTATTCAGAAATAATGTCAACATTTTGATGTCTATCCTTCAAGTCATGTTTTCAATGGGCATATACAACCACATGTAGGTATTAATGAATGCATAAACATAAAAGTCTTACCACCTCTCAAAATTGGTAACATGTTTTATTTTAGAAACTGCTTTTTTTTCTTGTATCATGAACATTTTCTCTTGGCATTGAATAGTCTTTAAAAGAAATTTGAAATTGCTGCATAATTATCCTATGTGTGCAAGTGCTCCCCTGACCCCCTCTTTAAAATCAGGGTTAAAAAAATTTAAGAGAGTTGCAAAGTATTTTGGTATCATAAGCCCAAACACTTCTCTCAACTTCCGTAGTCACAGACATGGAATCTCCTATCTAGAGTGGGAAGTCTAGTTATATTATCTTCAGCCCTGTTTCTTCCAGATTTCACTTTGGCAAACCTAAGACATTTAACTTCTTGGTCCTGTTTCAACAATAATCATAGCAAGGCAATGAAAAAAATGCTGACCAATTGGCACAGGTTCAGATTTCATATATTTGGTGAACAAATGAATGAATGAGTGAAAGAAAGCTGTCATTATCATCATCATCATCATCATCATCACCATCTTGTACAGCCCTTCACAGAGCTGACAATGTGCTTTACAGCTATCCAGTACTTGTCTGTTTCTACTTCTGACAAACAGAGAAACATGTAATCCCTCACACAGCAGGGGCTTATCTATGCAGGGCAGGAGCAGCAAATGTGCTCCTTAGGCCTAGTCTCCAAGTGCAATGCCTTCAACATTATATTTTAAGAAAATACGATACCATGATGGCTGTTAAAGTCAACCTGAAAAGACTCTGAGGATTCTGTACGAACACAAGGGTCAGGCTGTTCCATGCCGAATAGAAACATCAGACGTCAGACTAAAGGCCCTGGCCAAGACCACCCCAGAAGGTGGCAAAGAAAGACACTTTTGTCATGTGCCTGCTCCTCTTCCTTGATGTTAAAACCTGCCTTTGAGTCCACCAAAAACCCCACAGCTCTCCCATCTAACCACATTTAATTAAAATTTCTACTGAGGTTTTATTTTTACAGTCTGCATTCTATAAACCTTTGAGACCAGAGGGAGAAAAAAGGACACAAGAACCAGAGAGAGATACTGCTAGGCAGCTTGGGCTTCTCACCCATCCATCCCCACTCACTGCCCCCTCATCTAGTGCTGTCTGAATCCCTGGTATTGATGTCTAAGCAGCACACAGCATTCCTAACTGCTGGAGGATCTGACCACTGGCTCCATGGAGCTGATGACACCAACAAGGCTGGGCAGGAATGATGAGACTGTGAGTCAGAGGGGACAGATTGCTTGCTGGGGCCGTTGGTTAGTCTATCCTTCCCCCTGAGCTTTTGAGAGCCAACCTGTCACCAAGTGACCCTCGAACCTAGGTGACCTCAGTCTTCCCCTTCCTTCTCACAGCTCCTCCTGTTAACAATATACTGACAGCTGGAGAGTCAAGGCCTTCATCACCCCGCTTTGGGTACCAGGAGTGATAAAATTTTCAATGGATTTGCTAGAAATCTGATTTTTGATCATGTACCCTGGGGAGGGGTAGAAGAGCAAAAATTAATGTGTTACTTTCTTTCCTTTCTCATCCTTTATTAAGCACACTATCTCACATTGTGGCTTTTCATTCACCTTCCTCTACTCCCAGCACCCACTAAGGATATATATGAGCCCTTAACACATACCAGCTCATTGTAGTCTCATAACCACCCTTTGACATAGGTTATTTTCTTGTTTAGCAGATAAGGAAACAGAGGGTAAATAAATTGTCCCAGGTCACACAGCTTTCAGGTGAAAAGAAAGATCAGAACTCGGCTTTTTGGGGCCAAAGCCTTTCTCTTTCCAACACAATACATTGGTTCTTGAGAGTTCACACCTCTGACTTCACAGTTGAAGAAGAAAGCAGCGTTGGTGAAGTAGAAACACCTAGGAATGAGGCTGCCCAAATTCGAATCCCAACTCCACCGGTTTCTAAGTGGCCTTGGGTGAGTCACTAAGGTTCTGTGTGTCTTAGTTTTCTCATCTGCGTAATATGGGAAATAACAGTACTTCTTCATGGTTGTGATGAGTATACAAAACCTAATAACAGGAAAATGGTTAGGCCAGGCATGGTGGTTCATGCCTGTAACTGTAGCATTTTGGGAAGCTGAAGCTGGAGGATCTCTTGATCCCAGGAGTTTGACACCAACCTGGACAGCATAGCGAGACCCTGTCTCTAAAAAATACAAAAATTAGCTAGGCAGAGGGCCGTGAGCCTGTAGCTACTCAGAAGGAGGTTGAGGCTGCAGTGAGTTGTGATCACACCACTGCATTCCAGCCTGGGTGACAGAGTGAGACCCTTGTCTAAAAAAAAAATTAAAAAGGAAAGTGGCTAGCAGTGTCCAGTCAGCATTTGGTGTTATTATCATCTTTAAGATCAACAGTCATGCTCTGAGTCATATCAGTAATCTATTCAGAACAGAGGTCTACTTCCAATGGTGACACCAAAGGAAAGTTTAGGAGAGATATTGTTATACTCTGAAATTACTGAAAATGGTTGATGAACAACATGTTTCAGATCATAATAGCAAACACCTTCATAGCACTTTCTATACACCAGACCTGGTTCTACGCTGTTCATCTATATCAACTCATTTAATCCTTACAATAACCCTATAGCATAGGGAAAATCAACATCTCTATCTTTTTTTATTTTTTTTTTATTATACTTTAAGTTCTGGGGCATATATGCAGATCGTGCAGGATTGTTACATAGGTATACACATGCCATGGTGGTTTGCTGCATCCATTCTCCCGTCATCTACATCAGGTATTTCTCCTAGTGTTATCCCTCCCCAATCCCCCCACCCCCTGCTATCCCTCCCCTAACCCCGCTACCCCACAACAGGCCCCAGTGTGTGATGTTTCCCTCCCTATGTCCATGTGTTCTCATTGTTCAACACCCACTTACAAGTGAGAACATGTGAACACCTCTATCTTATAGATGAGAAAACTGAGGTTCAGAGGGGTTAAATACTCACAAGTAGTAAGTAGCAGAGACAGGATTCAAATCCAAATAGGCTGTTTCCAAAGTCAGAGAGCATTAACCACCATGCTGTTCTGGCTCTCAGGTATGTCATTCATAATTCTGAATGGCAACAATAGCAATAAACATACATGGAGAACTTGCTCTGAGTCAGGCACCGTGCCAAGTGCTTTCCATGTGTTTCTCTGTGTTCTTTCATTTAGTCCTCACAATTGCATTACTATCTTGCATTTTATATATGAAGAAACCAAGACACAGAAAGATTAAGTACCTTAATCAAGGTTACACAGTAAGTGGCAGAGAATGGATTCAGTCTGTGTGCATCAGAAACCCACGCTCTCATCTACAACACACTCCCCAGACCACCTGTATTGAAACTACCTGGGATGGTCTTATTCATGGACCACAGTCCAGACCTCTTCCCTCAGAATCTCTGGAGGTGGTATCTAAGTCTCTGCCTTTCAAATAAGCATATTCCTCTGAGAATCACAGCCCTATGATGCTGTCTTTACTATTTCCAAGAGAATGTGTCACCAAAAAAAGGCACCTTCCTTCCCTCCAGTCCATGTAAGGCCGTACTTCGCATTGGTTCTCCCTTCCCACTTGTCTAAATATAAAGGATAATAACCCTTCTTAATGGTCTTTAAAGGGATTCGGACCTTCTAGACTATACTCTAGACCCACGTCCCTGGAACCTGCCCCTCTTTTATGCTGCTGGACAACCATGGACAAGACACCCTGCCACAGCATTTCCCCAAAGCCTCAAGAAAATGGACAGGGCTGAGACTGTTGATGTCACTGTAGCTGGAAAACGCAATGAGCATGAAGGGTTTTGGAAGAAAAAATGCATATTTGTCAGACATAACCATTATTCTCTGCAGAATTTAAAAAGACACAGATGGCCAAGGGAGCGAAGGAGGTGAGATGTAATGTCTCCTCCAAGGGCCCACATATACATGGCCTTTTCAGGCAGTCTGTTCATGTTTATATCATGGCATTCTGGGCTCCTCCCACTTGCTTTTGCATTTCCTAGTCTCTTTTCTCTAATCCCTCTTCCATTTATCTTGCCCTTTGCTGCTTTACTTTAAAACCAGAAATTCCACATCCATATCCAAAGGGAACAAAACCCAACTCTAGGAGCTTGGAGGAGCCCCCAGTTGCCATTACCCTCAACAACTGTGGTGCTGGAAATCCTTGAAGGACAGCTGCTTCTGGGTTATTTCAAATGTTGGAATATGAGCTGAATGGGTCTTATTTTTATTAGCATCGGTTACCAAAAAAGTAATTGAATAATGCATCTAAAATAACTTGGCTGCCAGGTGTGATGGCTCATGCCTATAATCCTAGAGCTTTGGGAGGCCGAAGTAGAGAATGGCTTCAGATCAGGAGTTCAAGACCAGCCTAGGCAACATAGCAATACACAACCACCACCCCTGGTTTCTACAGAAAGTCTAAAAATTAGCTGGTCACGGTAGCACACATCTGTGGTCCCAGCTACTCAGGAGGCTGAGGTGGGAGGATCAATTGCGCCCAGGAGGTCAAGGCTGCAGTGAGCCATGATTGTGCCACTGCACTTCAGCCTGGGTGACAGAGCAATATCCAGCCTCAAAAATAAATAAATAAATAAATAAATAAATAAATAAATAAAACTTGGCAATACAATTCAGCAAATATTATATCAATCAAAGCACTAGAATGGCTACATCAAAAACAATGAAATATAAACTATACCCTAAAAATCCAATCTTGTTTTCTGCAGACTCAGGAATTCTACAAACTATCCCACCTGTTCCTAGTCTTACACATTCTAAAAATCTTCTTTCTGAGTCAGAGTACATTAGAACTACATCAGGGGTCTTGATCTGCCATTGTCTACCTCTTTGCCAAAAGCTTCCAGAATTAGTGTTACTGTCCTCCTATCCAGATTCCCCTATGCGAAGGGGAAGCCAGATTTTCTGTCTACCAAAGGCAGCTGGCCAACAACAGATGTCAAGTGTAGAAAAATGTTGAGCTAGGGTGATGCATTTGTAATGGTATGTCCAATGGGTCCTGAAGCCCTGAGCTGACAACAGCTTCAGGCAGGCTCGTCCTTATTATAGTTACCTCCCCCAGCCCTGCAAGCTAGAACAAGATGAAGGGAAACTTCTTTTTGCCTGAGGATTCCTGGCTGGCTCTAAGCTTGAATCACTACTGGTGGATGGTCATGAGCAACATCTCATCTGCAGACTTTTAAAGGGGCCTCAGTATTTGGGGTGGAACATCATTAACCCAAAACCACCTATTCTATATTATCCCTCACATGCTGCAAGGACCTACCACCAGCGCTATTTTAAACACAAAGAAACCAAGTTACAGCATGTAAAAGGCATTTCTCCTAAGGCTGGAAGGTGGGTGCATATTAAAACCAAGGAGAAAAAGCAACTATCAACAGATATGCCAAGTCTTTGGGGATTCTTTGTTTTTTCTCTGACAGAGTCACAGATGAATAGAAGGGGACATTGAACTAAAGAAGTGAGCTCAAGAGGATCATGTAAGTTTCATCCAATTATAGAGGAAAACACTCAGTATCACTCCTTCTCAATTCCTTGTGAAACTTGTGTTAGTAGGAATAGTAGAAGAAGGAAGGGGAAGAGTATATGACAACTTTAATTTCTTGAGCATTCCCATTTTTCCAGGCACTATGCTAAGTATGTTAAATGGATTATCCTACTTAATACCTGCAGCCCACATATGATATAGACACAATTATCCTCAGTCTGCAAACTGGAAGGTGATAGGGCCACATCAGCAAGGGGAAGAAACTTGCTGAATAAAACTAGTCATAGAGAGATCCAAGATGGCCAATTAGCAATAGCTCAGGATTGTAGCTCCCAGTGAAAGCACAGAGAGCGAGTGGACACCACAATTTCAGACGAATTTCTGTTGCCCACAAACTGGGAGCTACCCAGCGGAGGAGCCACGTGTGTCACCAGCACGACTCTTTTGGCCAGCGCAGCTGTTTTGCCTGTGCCACAGCGTGGCGCAGCGCTTCTCAGTGCGGAGTATATGGGACTGGGTGCCCTTTGAGTCAAGCTCGGCTGGTCCCATCCCCACAAGGAGAACAGAAATTGGAAGTGCCGAGGACTGAGAGTTTCACAGTAAGCACAGCTGAACCCAGGAAGGCATAGATCTGTAGGGAAGGGGCATCCGCCGAAGGAAAACTAACAAACTGAAAAAACTTCATCACCAACAAGTCGAACGTCCACTCAGACCCAATCTGAAAGTCGGCAATTACAAAGACGACAGGTGGATAAATCCACAAAAATGGGAAGAAACCAGTGCAAAAAGGCTGAGAACACCCGAAATCAGAATGCCTCTCCTCCTACAGGGGATCGCAG
>CAUYLG010070325.1:0-68419 GCA_963573385.1 Cacajao melanocephalus
GAGGCCGATGTTAAACAACGCAGGAAGGGACATCATCAGAGCAAAGAGCAGCGTGCGGATCCCCTTTGCTCCTTTGATCAGACGTAGGATTCGGCCAATCCGGGCAAGACGGATCACTCGGAACAGGGTAGGGGACACAAAATACTTTTCTATCATCTCAGCCAGAAACATACCTATGGAAAATATAGAACACAGCTAAACAGAGAATATCTTTCACTTATATGATGGCTTTATCTTTTTAATGTCTATGAAAACAACAAACTTCTTATGAGTATGAGCCTTTACTAAATATTTGGATCCACTCTCTGACATTAGCAATTACAGATTGCAGAGTTTTATTCAATGATTCTGTAACGTCATAAACCAATATGAATTTGTGCAAAATCCAAATAATTTCCAATAATAGCATGGCAATTTGAGATTATATACACCTAATTTCTATGAATAGTTATCTCTACATATGAATTGTGGCAATTAACAAACAAAATTTATTTCTGAAATCTCTGAATATATTGTCTTCTATTTTTTAGTGATATTCTTCAGTTAGAGAAAAATGGGCCATATCTGACATGAGGTTAAAGTCGAAGTTTCTAAACTTGGGGTTCTATAATTCCCTACTCTTTATTGTATTACATCTCAACTCTTCTTTCAAGACCCAACTAGGACATATCACCTTTTATCTCTGGAAGACTGTGTTAACTCATTCCAGCAGAGATGGCTACTTCCTCTTCAGTGCTTCTTACAGTACCAACTTTATTTCATTATAATGATGTGTTTTTTTAAGCCTTCTGTCTCTTTCTTTAGCCTGTGACCTTTGTTTAAGATTAGGAGAGTACCTGGTAATGTTTGTTTCCCATCCTCTTCATCCATTTTCCAAACCTGGTAATCCTAACATGGTTTCTAACTAGTTAGCTTTGTGAATAAATCCAGGTTTTAGAGTTTTTACTCAAATATGTTAGTGTTGAACTTTTGATCTATATGCATTATTATTCTCAGATCTAATTTATCAGCTGGAAGGCCCAGGGGCAACCATTTCTCTACACCTGTACCTCTTGGTAATTAAGCTGTTCTTACCCACAATAGAGAGAATCACCACCACAAAATCAAAGATGTTCCAGCCTATAGTGAAGTAGTAGTGTCTGAGGGAGACGAGCTTCAGCACAAATTCTCCCGTGAACAGAACAATGAACACGAGGTTGATCCGGGACAAAACTAGGGTCATATATTTGCCCTGGTCATCGGTTTCCACCATCATGGTGACCATGTTGAGGCAGATGAGGATCATGATACTGATATCAAAGACTTGTCTGGTTACAAAATCAAAGACCATTCCCTGGAATTTGTTCTAGAAAGTGAGAGAAGAGAGAACAAGTCACTATATATATATTTCATAAATAATGATCCAGTAAAATTGTAGATAAAGCCCTTCTGCATATGGTGATGAATGTGCACCCTCCTCATATTACCCCAAACAATTTTATGTGCTTGGTTCCTCTTCATGTTAAAAAAAAATGGAAAAAGAAGATTCATATAGCCGAACAAAGCATATTTGGTTTATTTAGGTCCTATGGAAAGACAAAGCTGAATGAGACATAAATTAGGGCTGGGTGTGGTGACTCATGCCTATAGTTCCAGGACTTTGGGAGGTTGAGGTCAGAGACTCTCTTGAGGCCAAGTGTTCTAGACCAGCTAGGGAAACATAGCAAGACCTCATCTCTATTCAAGAAAAAAAATAATAGCCTGGCGTCATGGCACACGCTTGCAGTCCCAGCTACGAGGGAAGCTGAGGTGGATCACTTGACCCCTGGTGTTTGTGCCTGTAGTGAGCAAGTTTGTGCTTGACACTGCACTCCAGCCTCAGTGATAGACTGAGACCCTGTCTCTCAAAAAATAAAACAAAAACGAAAACATAAATTTGTGGCAATTGGTTGATAATATGTAGAGTCTTTCCTTTATTTGAATAAGTACAATAATTTTTATAAAAATAGTGGCAACTAATAACAAAGATTTACAAAGTAGGTTAATATAGACAGACATTTAGATAGATGAATACATCAATTTATTTATCAATATTTTAGAAATTTTGGTTTATGTCTTATTTCCCTCCCCTGAAATATATCACTCACATTTCTATTGAATTCTACTTCTCTAGCTCTGTGAATCTATGTATGTGTTTGTTAATTTATCTGTACTTCTTTCCATCTGTCCTTCTTTACCTGTGCTTTAACAAAATTGCATTACTTTAAACAGTTTTTATTTGTCTTATTAACAATCATCTTAGGAACAACATGCTTTCAAAGATTCTTATATTAATATGGTGATTAAATATAGTTTTATTAAAGAAATATATTTTTAATCATTTAGAGTAAAAACTTAAAATAAAACTTCGTGGCTTACCAAAAATCAATGGTCATGAATTGACCACGTTTTCATTTTTAAAGAACTTCAGTAAAGTTGGTTCAATCCCTTCCCCTCTTACCCTGCTCCCTCACACTTAGCTCCAGCTACTCTTAAAAATATGGTAAAGTCAAGCCACTTAGAGAATATATGAGACCTTGTCAAGTCCCAGTTCTGGCAATTACAGGATTTGTGACTTGGGAGCACGATTCATATCTTCACTGGGTCTGAGTGTCCTTATTCCTTATCTGTCTCAGAAAATAGCTGAATTAGAGTCCAGCTCTGTGAACATAATGTACCATTATTACATCATTCCATTATCATGAGGCTCTACAGAGTATGCATTCTGAATATGCCTTATTATGTTTTGTTGTATTTGGGGAACAAATAATTTCGATGACATCTTTTCCTTTCTGAACAGGATAGGAATATTTTCTAGTCTTAAGAATGGAGGGAACAAAGACTATAGAGGGAGACCATGGAGGGTGGGATGGCAAGGGTAGAGGAGGAGGAACCAGTTGTGCCTTTGGTAGCAGGAAAGTGAACCTTGCTTTGGAAACAGTTACTGGGAACCCTGGGCTAGAAGTTTTCAACTCACAAATTATAAAGAACATGACCTTTATTTTTAGAATGTGGTAACTTCTAATGAGTGCAGAAGTTGTGAATTGTGATACAAAATATGAACTTTATAGTTAGGGCTCTATAATGGTGATATCACTTAATATGTTCTGCTCCAGAGCATTGCTCAGTATGACCACGTGGACACATGGCTTTGGAACATTAAAGGAGACAAGTAATTCTTACTGCTGGCCGAGGTATGGGTTTCTGAGGTTTCTTGGATCCAAGTTTCTTCATTGCATTGTAATATTTTTTCTGTTCCTCTGTCATAAAGATGTCTTGACCTCCAAAGTAAAGACACAGTATAAAACTGGTTACAATCCTAATATGTGTTACAATAGTACTTTTACAAAAATATTTGTTTTTCCTTTAATCTTTTCTAATTTTTAAATGGATATTATCCTGCTACATATACATTTATCCTGTTTTTCCCATTTATGTGAAATTCTGAATATCTTAATATTAAGCAAAGTCCTTACATACACAAAACTCTGATCACTACAGGATCCTAATTTGATTATATTATGTTTAAAAGTAGGCACAAGGGTCTCAAATATCTTTTTGTAAAACAGAAAACATTTCTTATTCCATTTCACTGCTGGTAATTTTATTTCTTCATTCAACAGTTTTTAAACACTTTCTGTGTGCTAAACAATATGCTGGGTATCAGAGTTACATAAATATATAAGATATAGTATTTTGCTTCTAAATGGAGCAGGAAACTGAAAACATAGGTAGACAGCATATGGTCATATGACAAAAAATTAAACGTACTTCAGAGGCAACAAAGAATTCAGAGACTCAGAGACAAGCTATGATATAGCTTACCCTTAAGCTAGGCCTTAAAAGATGATTAAGGGTTTGCTAGGCAAAACATTCCGGGATGAAAAAAATATCACAAGAAGCCATGGAGGTACAAGAGAATGCTTGTTCAGAAAAGGGCAGAAAACTCATATAGATTTTCTGGTGGTGACTATGTAGTAGAGAAATACACATGTATAGAATGATGTGTAGGAAAAGATAAAGCTGGAAAACCGGGTGGGGGTAATTCCTGAAAGGCTCTGTAAGCCAAGCTAAAGCACTGGAGACCCATTGGATGGTCTGAACAAGTGGACACATTTTTGAGTCAGAAAGCTATCCCATGGATAAACTTTAAGAGGAGCCATTGAGTAGACGCTGGAATCCCGAATAAGCTGAAGAATACTTATCTTCTTTTTCTGCTGGTTGAAGTTATCTATGATGACACCAATGAATAGATTCAGAGTGAAGAATGACCCAAAGATGATAAAGATGACAAAGTATAAATACATGTACAGATTTTCTTCATATACAGGCTGAAGTTTAACCTAAATGATATTGAAAATGTTAACATTAAAAAATACTATGAATACTTACACCAAATCAGTAATTTATTGAGTGTTGTTATTTAATACAGTGCTACTTTTGTCTTGCCCTGAGATACTGTTCTGCAAAAACAATTTTTTAAAAACTAGTATGATCTAGTAAAATGAAAGTTTGCTAGTTTTCTGATTGTTCTTGATTCTTTTTTCCCATTGTGCCTTACCTGTAACATATTCTTTAACATAAAGGTGTTACAATCAGGGAAAACATTCTGAGTCTAGTATTAGTCAAAATTTTTTGCAACATTTTCAGTTTGGTTTGGAAATGCTGGATTTTGGAAATATGGCTTTAAGAGCAGATCATCAACTTCTAAGAGGAAAATTCAGCACAGATGTGTTCTGTGGAGTTATTTTTATTTTCTTAGTTGAGTGTCCCTGAAACTTGCTTGCTTTTCTGTATCATGATATTCTTGGAAGCTGCTTTATAGAGCCTACTTTATCATACTCTCCAGGGATAGGGAGAGACAAGTTACTTTCCCATTGAGCAACTTTCCCACTCAAAATAGTCTCATTTACTGGACCAACCTAATATCTTATGATCCATGGATCTAGATATCCTTTCATATTAGATGTATATTATGTATTAGGCACATATTAATCAAGCATCATCTATATTGAAGCAGACTGTTCACTTTTTATATGCAATATTAAATGTTCTAATATAAAACTTTGGGTCTTTCAGTGAAATCGCCACCAATATTCACCATAAGAAATCTAGTACCTATAAATAATATTTCAGTGATACTTACATCTCGTGAATCAACAGCGGCATACATAATATCCATCCAGCCTTTAAATGTGGCCTGTAAATAAAATATATTTGATTTTTTCATAAAAATTTTATCCAACAATGACATTTAACCAGATGAAAATCTGACAGTATTATAACAAGTAACTTTTTGTACAATATTATAAAATTTCCTATGAAGAGATTGAAATAAAATTGAAATAGAAAAACATTTGTATTTAAACTTTGGAACCTGTTTCCTTTCATTCTCTGGAAAGTATTCTATTTTCTTCCTACACTAAAATTTAGCAAAAGAGTTTATTCATGAAACTGCCATCTCAGTCCCAACTCCCCTATATACCAAAAGGTAAGCTCTATGATTTGCATTTTCACACATAGTAGAATCATATGTCCTAGACATTGCTATAATAAATTATCTAATGATTTATACATTTACTTCATCACTACAAATATACATTGTTATTTTAATACCTAAAATTGTTCCTTTGGCAATCATTGATACAGAAAATTAAAAATATACCAGTACCCAAAAATATAATAAAAAAAGAAGACAAATATAAAATCACATTAAAACATACTAAAAGCTTAACACTGAGGAAAATATATTATAAAACAACTATAATGTCTTTTTTATGATCAATTCAAGCTGATATTATAGGTGTTATCATTAATTTCTTTTATACTGTCAAATGTTAGTTGTCCAAACAAAGAGCATCAGGAAAATAATCTTACTTGAAACATCTTAAACATTTTTTCAAAACTCTTACAGTAGCCACTTACCACTTGAAGCAGTGCGAGATAGCCAGCGCCAACATTATCAAAGTTTACTTTCACGTTTTTCCACCGAGCTTGCTTGCCAAGAGCCTGACAGTCACTGAAATTGTTGACTTCACTAACGTTAAACATGTTACCCGTTGTCATGTTAACACAGTGGTAGAACTTGCCAGCAAACAAATTCACACCCATGATGCTAAAGATCAGCCAGAAGATGAGACACACCAACAGCACGTTCATGATAGAGGGAATTGCTCCAACAAGAGCATTCACAACCACCTAGAAGAGAAAATGAGGGGAACATAGCTCACAAACCTTTAGAATGGAAACCATTCCTTCAGGGTATTTGTTTAGTACTAATATGTGCTTGAAAAGAGTTAAATAAAAGTCTAGGTGGACAAGTTGTTGCTTCTAATATTTTCTAGAACACATTTGAGGGAAAACAAACAATGACACAACTAAAGAGCTAAGGATTTAAGGAAAGCAAAATATGCTACAGAATGAAAAGAAATCATCAAAAAACTGATATAGCAAGATGGAATCAGAAAATGTTTGTATGCCAGGGAAAAAAGAATAGAAAGATGCATTAAATGCCAACAGAAAAAATAATCATCTTTCAGCAATATATTTTAATTTTCAAGAGTGTTAATGAATGAATGATGATTTGAAAAAGTGAGTAAATATACCCTTTACAAATAAACAAAGTATTAAAAATGTCTTAAATCTATATTCTCAGATAACGTTAACTTTTTATGACTATGAAGAATAAGATTAGGAATTCACTGGGTCCCTTTTTCCCCCTATTTCCCCTATTAGTAGATCTCAATGAAAAAGGTATGTTAAATTAGGGAAAAAGGTGAAATTTATCTCTGGATGTAACAGTACTGGATATGTTTCCATTATTATTACTTCACAATTTCTTAAATGTTCACTTTGAAGCGCATGCTACTTCATCAACCCAGGATGACCTATTTCATCAAAGGGAAATTCATTCATTTTACTTTTCATTAAATTCAGAAGATATTAAGATGTACTTTGAAATCTTTATGAAAGTCGACAGTAATTTTTCTAATCTAATTTAATCGAGTTCATATTGGACTATTCTTTTAAGCATTGTTTTTTTTTTTTTTTTGAGACAGAGTCTTGCTCTGTTCCCAGGCGCCAGGCTGGAGTGCAGTGGCATGATCTTGGCTCACTGTAACCTCCGCCTCCTGGGTTCAAGCAATTCTCCCGCCTCAGCCTCCCGGGTAGTTGGGACTACAGGCGCAAGCCACCATGCCCAGCTTATTTTTTTTTGTATTTTTAGTAGAGATGGGTTTCACCATGTTGGCCAGGATGGTCTCGATCTCTTGACCTTGTGATCTGCCCGCCTCGGCCTCCCAAAGTGCTGGGATTACAGGCTTGAGCCACCGCGCCTGGCCCTCTTTTAAGCATTTATATTAAATGAAAGTATTGTTTTATTTTAAAATACTGCAAACATTATTTTAGAAATCAATACCAAGGAATCTTAAATTGACATCAAAATCAGAAATCCAAAATTGTAAACACTTAATATGCTACTTGAATTTTGTTTCTTTTAGAAGTTAAGCCATATGCATTATACTTGCCAGGGAGCGAATACAGACATTGGGTTCTTAGTTTCTGTTTCTAGTTGGGCTAGTAAAGCCCCTTTCTCATCCCTCTTTTCCACTTATCACTAGAAACAGAAACTAAAAACTATGGCTTCAGGCTGCTAAAAGCCTAAAACAAAACTGAAGAACAATACAATAACAAAATAAGGCGGGTTGGACACCACCACAAGTTCTCCTGTTTTCAAATAAATGCATAATAAATTATCATGTTTTGCATTTTGAATATTAATTCTGCTATATGACTGAATTTAAAATTCTCAACTTGGAATATTTTTCAGATTAGAGAAAATTTACAAGTTTTAAATTTTGCTCAATTGCTATCTCTCCTCAAAAATGAATTAATAGGAAACCATAGAACCAAATGAGAGCTTATTATCAGTAATGGTAAGTTTGGTTTGAAAAGAACTTGAAATTGTATAGTAATCTTTATGAATTTTATCTTGTCTATCTTCCTTTAGCAGTAACAAGGAAACGAAATTACAATGCGAAAACCAAATATTTCTTTGATTACAATGATTCTGGAGAGTCGGGGGAGTGGCTTAATTCTTTCTGATGAGTGAACTTTAAAGTCAAGGCTTTATTGCCCCAAACAAACCAGCTCCTAACATAAAAGCCCTATGTCCTAGAAGAAATTAATTATTCACATGCACTTGCAAACCAGATGAAACAAAACTGGCCTTTGTGCTAAATTCTACTGAGGGTAATGTCAAATGAGTGTGTATCTATAATAAGTGTAATTTTATGTTTAGATGCATAATATACACATTAAGGAAGAGAGCTGGAGAGGAAAGTAAAAATGCTATAGAAAAAGTGAATCTTAATCAGAATGCTCAGTTAGAAAAAAGATCTATAAAACAAACTCTGGGGGATTGCCTGAAATGTTTAGTTAATTACCTTACCCTTCGCTTTGGTTGGTATTTAGCAATCTGTTAGAGGCTATTTAACATTGTTTCCTTATGCAATAATATTTATTACTGATATTAATTCAAGAAGTGAAGCACACAAATCCCACTGTACCTTTCATTCATTACTAGTGATTTTGAAGGAATCAGACTATTAAGAGAAAGAAACTCCCCACCTCGGATGAATGTCAGTAGTCAGCAGTCATTTCAGGGTGTATAAGCAAAAAGAAATAACTGGCAGTCCAAGGTTTTTGGGTGTTGTAGAAACATCCTTGAACTGTGATAAGCAGACCTGGATGCTAGTCTCAGTTCTGTCCCCTCAAAATTCCAAGAGCCTGTTTAAATAAACTCCAGGTTCAGAAGGCAAGGTTTTGTGATCTCTAAAATTTTTGTTCTAATTCTGTAATTCTATGAAATATATATCAGAAGAGTATGGCACCCTTCTCTATCTAAAGCATTACCTACGTGTAATTTTGACATGAATAATTAGAGTGTCCATTCTTCTTACCCTCATGCCTTCAAACCGGGATAACGCTCTTAGAGGTCTTAAAGCTCTTAATGTCCGTAAGGATTTGATGGCACCAAGTTCTGAGTAGCCAAGAGCATTGGCTACCAGGCTAACCAAAGAAACCTACAAAAGGGAAAAAAATATATTAATTAGCTCGCCAAGAAATAAACTGTTGACTGAAGGTACAGGATGTGGTATCTATTTAGTGCAGACTAAATACAAATTTGGACATACCTTGGCAACTTTCACCTTCCACATAGTGGGATCATCTTATATTGCCAGTCTCATACTATTGCTTTTCTTACCAATGAAACCCAGAATACTTGCCCTTATTTATAAACATTTGGAAATACCTCCAGTTAGATATTTGTCAATGCCTCCAGTTAGATACCATGGACCCTTTTTCAACCTGTGAGTATACCATTGATCATTCAGGATTGAGTTCAATGCCAGATCCTCCATGGATCTGTGCTTAATATTATTGATTAGAAATACTGTTTCTTTCTTGAATTTATGTAGTATCTTGGTTATGTACTCTGGAAGCATTTACCATGTAATAGCATTAACTAATTAGATATCTCCCTTTCCAGATCATAGAAGTCTTTTTTTAATCAGCAGGGATGAAGCATTGTTCTCTTTACATGTCTAATACTGACTGGTCAGATATACTTTAGTCAAAATATGTTGGATAAATAATTATTCCAGGGAAAACTTTTATCCAAACTATTGGACTTAAGATTTAGAATACAGTCCCTGTCATTCAGAGCGATGATACAGCTTTCTGATACAGGTTGAGTGTCCCTCACCTAAAAATCAGAAATCTAAAACTTTTTGAATGCAAACATGACACTCAAAAGAAATGCTTACTGGGACATTTTGGATTTTGGATTTTTGGATTAGAACTTCTGGTTTTTGATAAGACTCTACCTGTATTTATACTAAATTTTACTTAAATATATGAAAGATCAAAGATGACATGTCCTTTTATGGAGGAGGAAATTTATTTGCTTTAATTTTATTTCAGTATAATAGCATGTCTTCACGTATAAATCCAAAGAAATTACCATTGCCATTTTATGTGTGAGGAAGTTTGAGTGCCACCCCCTGCCCACACCAAAAAACAGGATGCACAGCTAATAAGAGGTAGAATTGGTGATTTGAACCCAAATGATCTGACTTCAAAGCATATCTTAATCTTCTGCATCCATTAAAAATGTTTTGTTCATTATCTGAATCATAGAGCACAGAAAATGATTTGAATGACTATCTTCTAAGTTCTTGTAAGGATGGGACATAACTAGTGCTTTCCTTGATGCATAAGAGATTAATTAATTCATTATATCCACAATGGCTTAAGGGCATGGGGCTTAATTTCCCATGTAAAAAGGCTGTTGAAAATGGATTTAAGGGAATCCTCCCAACAATCTTGTGAAGAAGGAAGAAATCAATAATCTGCCTAAGAACACCAAAATCAGAACCTAGGCTTTAAAAGTATATGAAGCCACTGTCCTCTCATTGTTTAATTTAGCATACATTTTAAGAATCGAACAGAATAATACATGACTTGACTGCTAAACTTGATTAGTGGCAGGAAAATTGATTGAGCTACTCATTTCTGTCTTGGGTTTGCTGTTACAGGAGACTGGAAAGATTGGAAAGGTTATTAGAGAACACACAGGCTTCTATGTTCTATGCTCCTTTTCCTCAGGAGGCATTATCAACTTCTTTATGTTTCTGGAGTTACTATCTGAAGATTTTTCTCAACCTCCCAAAAAAGTCCTTTATTTGAGATGTGGGATTTTAAAGGGAAGTGGCTGCAGATTTCTCATTTCTCAAGACCTTGAAGTAAGGAAGCTCATGCTTTGAAAAGAAAAGTAAAACTAGGTTTGATGGCCTAGGCCTGTAATCCCACTGCTTTGGAAGGCTAAAATGGGAGGATCACTTAAGGTCAGCAGTTCGAGACCAGCCTGCACAATATAATGAGACCTTACCTCAACAAAAAATTTAAAAAAAAAACAAAAAGGATTAGCCAGGGATGGTGGCATGGACTTGTAGTCCTAGCTATTTGGGATGCTTAGGCAGGAGGATTGCTTAAGTCCAGGAATTCGAGATTACAGTGGCTATGATCACATAATTGCACTCCAGCCTGGGTTATAGAGTGAGAGCCTCTTGTCTCTTTAAAAAAAAAAAAAAAGGAAGGTAATGTCCAGAACAGTGGGTGCTGAAAAGATAGGAAGTCATGGGTTCAAAGGTTGAAAGGCACCACCTGCATTTAACCACCCTGCATGGCATGGCATGGAATTGTGTGTTGTTAGAGAAGCTGGGCTTAATGAAGCTGCACTTATTTTAATGGACCTCGTGGCCCAGAGGACTTAGTGCCAGAGTTGCAGCCACAATACAGTGAGGATCAGAGGAAATTAGCAATACATTTCTAGGTTACGTATGTCCTAGAGTTTCTAGAAGTTCCCAAGGGGAGAATATCAAAACTACCTGACACTGGATTTCTGACAAATCTGTGCTGGGATCTGTTGCATATTTGACTTATATAGGTAAATAAAGGGAATTTAAAATATTTTTAGGGTTCTGAGAATACTCACTGCAGATTGGTTTACCCAAGTAACTTAAAACGGGTTTTCCATGCAAATCACTCTAAGAAGATTATCACAATTTGATCAATCATATACATAAATAATTTTTTTTCTGGTTTGCATTTCACTTAAGCTACAATGTAATTTTGTATAAGGCAAAACCTTATTTTACTGGTTTAACTGATGTGAAAAAAAAGCTTTAAAAGTGATTTTGAAATAAGATCTTTCAAATCTCTATTACAAGCAGAGGTAACTCCTTGCAGGAATTTTAAAGATTTGCAACGTACATAAAGTTTGAAGATAATGTCCTATATTGGTAGAATGCTTTACAATTCACAGTGATCTCTTTCACTCATTATTTTTGTCTCAGAATAGTGAAATGACCAATTCAAGAAAAGAGAGCAACAGGTAAACGTATAACTAGAATTTAGGTCTTCCGTTTTTTTAGCCTAATCTGTTTTTCACCTTAGCAAATTTGTCCCCAACCTTTCAGTACATGGTGTGTTAATCTTCACCTCTTTTGTGCTGAACACAAAAGGCATTCTTGCCAACGCATGCAAAGTATAACAGATACCTATTTCCAAAAACTAAATTTTTAATGTGAATTTACATGACTCAGATTCCATGTCACACTACGCAGTAAATAAATGGAAATGACTGTAATAGAGATGTCAGGGGTTGGTTTAGTTGTCATCCACGCCTTTCCACATTCCTATGGCATCTGAGACTGAGAAAGAAAAGAATAATGCAGGAGGGAGTTGATGGTTCCAAAGAAGAGTTTGGAAATCCTGTGATTGGTTAAGGAACCAAGGAGTAGGAATTTATTTCCCTTGAAAATGGCTAAAGATAATGTTTAAAGTTCAACACGAACAAACAAAAGATAAAATCCATATATCACCTCCATACATTTTGATGATATATTTCAATCTAAAAGCTTGTATAATTTTTAATGGTGATATCTGTAAGCATTCCCATTAAAATCAGAATAAAAGAATATGCCCATCACCAACATTATTATTTAACACTTTCTAGAAAAAGAGGTTATAGGAATTAGATAAGTAGGAGAAATCATTATTTGTAGATTTATTGTTAACAACAACAACAAAAAAACTACAAGGGAATCAAGTGAAAAACTATTATAAACAATAATCTCATCATTTTAGGTGGCTGATGAATGCATTTTTTATCTTAACTTTTAAAAAAGTTTGTGTAGGAGTCTTTTCAAACTACAAAACTTTTAAAAATTAATTCAGAAAAAGTAAAAGCATAAGAATAATTTAAACTTTTGTTAAGAAGAAAAGCAATCAGAGAGGACAAATTTCACCAGGTATTAATTATAGATCTACAGTAATTAAAGCTGTTATATTAGTAGATAAAGAAATGAATGGAACAAAATAAAGCTCAAATTAGCATGCGGAGACTGAGATTTAGCATGTAGATAAGGAGAGAATTTTAAATGAGAGGATAAATAAAACAACTGATTATTCATTACATGAGAAGCCAAATTGAGAAAAATAATACTGGAGCCTTACCTCACACCTTGCACCAAATTAAATTCAGGGTTGTTCAAAAATTAAAACTAAGGGACAAAGAAACAAACAAAACTTCTCAAACTAAAATACTGAAAAAAAAAAAACAAGAATATTTTTAGTAGTCTTAAAATGGGTCTTCATAAACATGAGAAAACCAAGAGAAAAAAAAGTCTGATAAATTTGACTAAATCAATATGAAAAATTTCTACATGACAAAAAAAGTCTAGACAAAAGCCCAAATTAGAAAAATATTCATACCACATGTGACAAAATACTAAATTTCCTCAGTAAAAAGAGCTCCTACAACTGATCCAGTAAAAGGTCATTAACCAAATAGTAAAACACATAGATTATTTCTAAACTTTTACCATAATCTATCTCTTTGAACAACATATTTATTTATACTCCCTATTGAAGTTCAACTAGAAGAAAAGCAAAGGAACACAAATAAAGAGAATGGGAGGAGACAATAAGAAGAATTTTAAAACATTCTGGACTGTGGAAGCACAGGAATGATTACTTTCTCATCAGAGAAAGAGGAGCAGAAAACCCAGGTGCCTGCAGAAGGAACTCAAATTGTTTCAACAAATGCTCAGAAAGCTCTGGACCTGGAGGCACTTGGTTGTTCAAAAACAGAAGGGCAATGGATGGGGCTGAAAACAGAATTGATTGAACGATTATATACAGGAAAGCTAGACACTCTTGAGTCCCTTCACCCAAGGCTCTCCAAACCTTCAATAGAGCAGGAAAAAAACACAACTTCACAACTTCTAAAGTAAAATCTGTACTTGCTACAGAGCTCAGAACACTGAAACAGTTATCTACACTGTTGTTAGGTTTCCCTGCGACACCACAGATGTCTCTTTCAGTATATCCTGAAGTTGTGGTTTCCCATTAATAATACTAAGGAGCTTAAATAGCTTATGAATTAACTCAGTATTTCTTAGGACAAGGGCACCCAGAATTTCAGATTACTAGGTGCACTCCTTCCTGCTTCTACCACAGAGGAGCCCTACTTCCTATCTGCTGAGTAGTTCCTAGAAAAGGGCTCAGGTAGTGGTGAGGGGCAGGTACAAAGCTGCCATGGGAATGGTAGCAGAGGGCTCTAGTGAAGATGGGAGGATGGGGATACTGGTGACAGAGGGCCTTGGCCAGCTGGGGTGGGTAAGGTGTATAGCAGGAAAAGAGTGCAGGCTTCCAGTGACAGGGGGAAGTCCTCAGTGACTATAGGAAGTGCAGTCCCTATGCAACCTCAGTCAGAAATGGGAGTCTAGGCTGTGGGTGGTGTCTCATGCATATAATCCCTGCACTTTGGGAGGCCGAGGCAGGAGGATTGCTTGAGTGTAGGAGTTTGAGGCTACAGAGAGCTATGCTCGTGCCACTGTACTCCATCCTGGGTGACAGAGAGAGACTCTGTCTCTTAAAGAAAAAAAGGATAATTTATTTTTATGTAAGGGGAGTTTGTAAGTTTGTAATTCAAGGGTAACCTCTTTGCTTTCTTTTCTACTTTTATCTTTATGGTTTATTTATTGGTCTTTATACTTGATTAGAAAATTCACAATGCTTGCATGCTATATAAAAGCAAATACAACTGGTCATTGTGGTACTGTTTATAATAGCAGGAAGCAGATGATGTAAGTGTTCATCCTTGGAGAAACGGTGAGTAAAATCTGGTGCACTCATCATTGGGGACTACAATATGGTACAGAGAAGCCATGAGTTTCACAGGAATTTCATTTAAACAATCCAAACAATATTTGCAGTGGGGAAGAAGTCTTTAAAATGAGGACTTTAAATCAGGTGATCTCTCAAGTTTATTTCCTTATCTGGAAATCTTAATTTGGCAATTTAAAGACGATTAAATCAAAATGACACTCTATGTTGTTTATTTTGAAAAAGAACAAATCAGAGTATCTTTGTTGAAGATACTTGATTGAAGATACATCATCTTCAGTCAAGCTACTAGAAAAAATTTTGAGGTACAATTTTGATTCATAGTGAGCATAATTGCTTCTGTTTATAAAGTGTGTAATTATGACTGTATCTCCAGGTGTAATTATTTCTTTTTGGAAAGATATGAATTGTTTTTGACATTTTACATAATGAATGTATGTTATATCGTTACTTAACTAGGTAACTACTCTGTGCCTCAATTTTCCCATCTACAAACTAGGAAAGTCAGAGTAGATGCTGCATAAGTTGTTGTGAAGATTATGTGAATTACACATTGAAGACAAAGAACAATTTACAGCTCAATAAAGGTTGGTTGTTATTATATTACACATGATAAGACTTATTTGCCTTTACTGTCACCATTTAGAATCCTAGCTGATGAACTGCATTGCAAAGAGAGGTCTTTAAGAAGAGAAAATGTCATGTAAGTCTTCCTAAGATACATATTTGCAGAGGTTGTGACTGGAGGCAGGAACATTTAGTAAGCTATTGCTTGGTCCAGTTGGTTGCAGTGTTGATATGCTTGGTGTTGATGTGCTGAAGAGGAGAGGCAAGACTCTCCACTCATTTGTTAGTCAGTAAAATGGAGAAGAACTTGCTGATTAATTGGTTGTGAGGGGTGAAAGACAGAAAGGCTGAAGAGGACATCTGGCCTGCATTTGTGCAAACATTACCATTAGACTAAGTAGGGAATTTGGAAGAAATGCATGACTTAGAGGGGAAAGACGATGAATATGTGCAGATAGCCGGTGTATTAGCAGGTATTATCTAGGAAGCAGTTGTAAGTATGGGTTGGAGTTCAACAAAAGACAAGAATTGGAGATTATAAGTCTCTATTAAAAGTCATAATCTTTCAAAGAATGGGCTATAGAAATTTATAGTTACATTGGTAGGATTACCTGGCCAGTGAGAAATTTGTCTTATTAATTAATTAACAATGCTAAAGGAGAATTAAATTCTTCCAAGAAATGGGCAACATGAATCATCTCTAGGAGACATTTATAGAAAAAGTCAAATCACATACTAGACCATTTACATGGAAATATGTCTAGAGATCAGAAATTGATATGAAATGACAATAATTTATAGCTATTTAGCCCTTTTATCCCAAAGCTCTTTTGATTTATTTTAATTCCACAAAAACACCAGATAAAATTCAAGGCAGGTGTCTGCATATTAGCAAGGCACCATCTCATTGTTTTCATTCACCACCACTTATACGCAATCACCTTCAGTGTCACGTGGGAAGTATTTCACTAGTTCAGCACAATATACCAAATAGATCTGTGCCCTATTGTAAAATATGGATCAAAGAACCCAGTGTTGGGTAAAGGTAGCTATACCACCTATTAGCTGTAAAACATTTCTAGACCTGTGAAAAACAGATAAAACCTGTAGCAAAATAGAAATAATAATAAGAACAATCATAAGCATGTGAAAAAAAATAATAAACCCTTTATAAGTAAAAGAGACATTTGTAACGAGGTTTGTAATGTAGAGGTTAGAAACGCAGTAATTAGAGCCAGACTGCTTGGGTACAAAATCCAGCTTGACCACTTATTAGCTCTGTTAACTTGGGAAAGTAACTTAACCTCTCTTTGTCTTAGCTTTCCTACCTGCAAATTGAGAATAAGTGTTTCTAACTCATAGAATTTTGAGATGAGTTAACTTATGTAAAGTGCTTTTGGCAGCAGCCGTACACAGTAAGCATTAAATCAGTTTAGTAATTTTCACTACTATTATGTAAGGCTTAATTAGTGCCATTCCCACAATAAGTGCTTACAAAGTACTGGGCATAATATCTTGATACTACTATTACTACTAATAACAAGCTAGCTCCATTATTGAGGATGCCAATATGTCAGTAATAAATGTCAAGAACTAAGGCAGGAACCACTAGATCCTAGAGGTTGCTGGCAATTGGAAATACATATTAGGATCACAGAGTGTTCCTAGGCTGCTTTTGTTCATCTCAACGGAGCAGCTGATGGGATTCTAAGGAGCCTGTGATTAAGTAGAAAAGTAATTCCAAAGCCATAATATCAACCATCTCCTTTTAACCTGTGCTGTTAGTGAAAATCACCTGTGGGCAATAAATACTTTATGATGGCTAAATCTTTTACTAGAGTTTGTTTTGCACACATCAGCATGTTAGGATGTTTTAGAATCAAACTTGACATTTTTATGAGAGATGCTCAGATGCATTTTCTCAGAGATGACTGTGCAAAAACTGATAAGGACCATAAAAAATCTGATGTTTTCAATACATTTTAAATAAATATTAATTAAATTATGTATTTAGTTCATTGTGTGGTCAATAGCATTTATACTATAGTTTGTGTAGTTATAGAAGAGTATAGTAAGGTGTGTGTATATATATATATGTGTGTGTGTGTATATATATATGTGTATATGTATATATATATATATATTAACTGAACATAGCATCTTTTTGACCTTCCACTGAGAAGAAAAGAATTGTACAGAATCTGAAAAAGTGGTCCTTTTAGTACAGTATTCTGGAAGATAGAGGCAGAGTTAAGTTGTCCTTGATTCCATCCTCAAATATTGTACTTGCTGTCTCCATTTCTTCATCTTCATTATTTTCTCTCTTCCACAACACCAATGACCTTAATTTTGCCAAATCCAAAAGTCAATCTTCTATACCAATATTGCTTGATCTTTGACTTTTTTTTCACTGCAGCCTTTGACAAAATTGATCACCTCTCCTTTGGAACAAACCAACTATCTTCTCTGGGTGTCTATGACATCATGTACATTTTGTTTTCCTTTTAATTACTACTTCTCAGTGTAATTTACTGGCTGATTCTCCTTTGCCCACCTTCTAAATGTTATAGTGTTCCCAGAGTTTGGTTCTGTGTTCCCTTGTTTATTTGCACTCTCTGCCTAGGTGAGCTAAAACACGTTTGTAGCCTCAAATACCATATGCATCTCGATGATCCTTAAATTTATATATATCAGATTCTGGCTTCTGTCCTGAGATCTAGATCTGTATAAAGTTCAATATCTCGTTTTGAATGTCTAATAAGCATCAAAAAAGAATATATATCAAATGAATATATCTCTCTCCCACCCACCATCTACCTACTCTGCCAAACCTTTTTTCTGATATTCCCCATCCCAATTAATGGTTCTATCCTCTACCTATTTCTTCACAGTGAAAGAAAATCCATTTGTTGAATCCTCTTTTTTCTTCGCTCCACATATCAGGCTCATCAGTAAGTGTCATCAACTTAGTCTAAAATCTCCACTTTCCTGCATTATTAAAACAACTTCCTAATTGATCTTTCCGCTGCTACTCTTTGCCTCCCCCTCTCCATAGCCAGCTGTGATCATTTTATAACAGTAGATCAGCTCCCTGCTTATCCTGCTGCTGGGGCTTCTCAATGCAATTATAACTAATATACAATGGATTACATAATGTTAACATATACAATATATAGTAAATTATAATAAAATACCAACTTCTTGCCATGGCCTCTATTTACTTTTTGAGTTTGGTTTCTCCCACTCTCACTCATGTTTTATCACATACAGGTACACCAGTATTCTTTCTGTCTCTTGAGTCTCCTTGGCTCACTCCCACTTCAGGCCCTTCTGCTGCTTCTCCTCTCTTCCTTCAGGTCTTCGAATGACTGGCATCCTCTCCCATTCACCTCCTTAGATGCCTTCCTGGACACTAGATGACACACTGCTTCTGTCCTACCTCCACCTCCCCAGCCATGCAGTCATTTACCAGCCCAGTATCCTATTTTATTTCATAGCAGTGATCACCATCTGCCTTTATCTTTAGAATTTACTTGTTTACGCCTTTACTATCTGTTCCTCTCCTCCCAAAGAGAGTAAGCTTTAGTAAGGCTCAGTCTGTCTTGTTCATTTCTCATTTGTCTTGAATGGCATGTAATCCTTTATAAGGTACTCAAAAATATTTATTGAATAAATGAATGAATTTTAGGAGATTAGGAAGATAACTCGCTATAAATCTAGATTTAGGTAGAGAATTGAAGAGGTTACATTTTTTACATAAGCCTATTTCTCAAGTATATGAATGTAGTTTTGGAAAGATTCATTTGAAAAACCATTTTTGTGGTGTTCTGTTTATTTTCTTGCTTCATTGATTGCTTCCTTTCTTTCCATTTCTGTGACTGTTTAGTTTTGTTACAGTGATACATCCTATGAACTTTAAACTCTTTAAGTCCATTTTACTTATACTTTCAAAAACTGTTTTAACCTTATGTTTACTAGCTTAGTGAATCCCCAAGCTGTTATCTGAGGTTGCATTAATTCATGTATTTAACCCCTGCTTTGGAAAACCTAAGAAAATAGACCCACATAAGATACAATAACTTGCCCAAAGGTAGAAGGCTTTCACTTCCCAGTTCCAATCTGCTAAATTTTACTCACTAAAAGCAAAGTAATTTTGGGGTAACTTTTTTTTGTCATTCATTGAAACATTACTCAGTAGATGTCTAAATGTCTATGTTAGATGTGCAAGGATAAAAACAAGATGCAAAACCCCCAACCGCAAGAGATTTTTACATCATAACCATGTTTGCTATATAAGGAAAGTACATAGAAATACTTAAAGTACAATGCAGTAGTTCAGTAAATGTAAGAATTTTCTAGAAAACTTTGATCACATTTTAAAATAATCTTGCTGGGCATGGTGGCTCACGCCTGTAATCCCAGCACTTTGGGAGGCTGAGGCAGGTGGGTCACTTGAGGTCAGGAGTTTGAGATCAGCCTGTCCAACATGACAAAACCCTGCGTCTCTACTAAAAATATGATAAATTAGCTAGGCGTGGTGGTGGTCACCTGTAATCCTAGCTACTTGGGAGGCTGAGGCAGTAGAATCGCTTGAACCCAGGAGGTGGAAATGAGCTGAGATTGTGCCATTGCACTCCAGCCTGGGCAACAAGAGTGAAACTCCATCTCAAAATAATAATAATAATAATCTTCATACATAATAAAATCTTTTTGAGCCAGAAAGGATCATTGAATGTATTTAGTGTTCTGTCTTTCACAGAGAAGGTGGAGATTTTAAATGCTAAATCCCAAAGCCAGTCTGATGCCAGCCTGATACACACACACACACACACACACGCATTTGCCTATTGCAACTAATACATTTGTACTGGATCAATTAGGCAGAAAATCTATGGGGGGAAAGGAGCACTGAATTGAGATTTAATAAATTTGGACACATATCAACTTTATTATTAAGTAGCTGTAGCCTCTCCAAAAATTATTTAAACTGAGACTGTAGTTTCCTCATGTCTTGAATAAAGCCTAGATATTCCTTAAGGTCCGCTCTAGCTGCAGAATGTGAAAACACTGTTTCCGTTTTTGGATAGCCTTTCAGAGCTATGTTGAAATTCATCTCTATTATTCATGAAAGGCCAGACAAGGAAATTGAAAGTCATTTCTGGTTTATTAAAAGTGACTTGGCAGAAGATTTCTTATCAACTTAAAGAGTTAAACACATTTTGGTTATAGAATTATGAGTAGGTATTTGTGGGACGAAGAGGAGTAGAATTTGGATAGATCCAGACTTGCTGAAAATGAGAAAAAGAATGAATGTAACGTATGGCAATCATTGATTCATATTGGGAAGTGTGAGAGCTAAAAATAAAGTGCTTTGTGATTGCTAGGAAAGAGCTAAAGATAGAGCTTGAAGCACCTTGTTTTGTTAGGAGGCTGTGAAGCCTTGTGTAATGGAATATCACAGACTACAAGGAACCAGAGGACTGTCATGTTGTCCCAGTCCTCTCCATTTGGAATAATAATAATAATAATAAAACAGGCTGCAAGTCAGATGGATTCCATAATGGCAATGTTCCTACGACTACTCACCCCAGGGTAATCAGATTCAGAACAGACCTACCCTACACTTAACCCTTTGCATGGCAAATATCTGATTAGCTTTTGGGATCTGACTACTGATTTAAAAATGGAAAACGTTTTGTTGTGTCTGTGGGTATGTGGCTGTGGCTGAATGAATTCAGTACATGTGTTAATTTAACATTGTTTAGTCACACGTACCCTAGGAAGGGATAAAAGTGCAGTTCACACAGTTTCTGTCATCAGTCAGTTTTGATTTTGCCTCCTGGAGATTTGTTTTAAATTTTAAACTGAATTGTTAATAAGATAAGTGCTTATATCTGTCAATTAACATATTATTTAGCTATTACTTACCTTGAGGTACCTAACTTTCAAAAACATAACAACTGTCCTGTGTTTGTGGTACAGAACAACTCTCCTGTGTTTTCTCTTACCACCACCCATGTTTTTAGGACCTCCTCTCTCTTTCCCATGAGATATTCCTCATCGTTGCCTATATTATAGTTTTGTTTAATTAACTGTGTAATTATGTCATCTTTAGTGAAAGTCAGTTTTTAATCACAGAAATATGTGAAATGTCAAACTTGCCTCTTTTAAAAACAATTTTATAAAAATTATTCAGGATACTTACATCAACGATCAAGAAATCTAGCCAGCACCAGGCATTAGTGAAATATGTTTGAAATCCATAAGCAACCCATTTGAGAAGCATTTCCAGAATGAATATATAGGTAAAGACCTTGTCAGCATATTCTAGCATGGTTTTGATAGTCTTTCGCTGTTCAATGTATATATCTTCAAAGGCCTGTGAATTAAAAAAAATATTTTATTTTACTTCAATGGCTGGCTTCTTCTAAATATTTGAAAAAATGCTTAGCATAATACTGAGTACAAAATAATAATTTGATTATTGACATTTTACATAAACATTGAACATCAGACAAAATCTAAAGACTAAAATTAACTTGAAAATGCTGGCAGGGAAATGTCGTGCCTTTAGTGATTTAGAATGTGTTTTCTTTCCTACTTCTCACCCCAAAGTCTCTATCTCAATTACTGCTACAAAGACATGCTTTTAATGAAGTAATATGAACTCAGAAATAACTAGAAGTTCTGTTAATGAGGGACAAAATTGTCCTATTCCGACATTACTTTCTACAATTTCCTGAATGATCTGGCTTATTTTGAGAGAATAAGTTGATTATACACGAAACAAAAGAAAACAAAATACACTTTTAGTCCATAAATGTTAATACGATTATTAGGGAAAACTGGATGGTATTTGACAGGGAAAGTAACGTGGTTACAGAATGTCTCTGCAAATGGTTGTCTCAGTGAGGAAAACATCTGTTAGATAAACACCAGATGAGAAATTCCATCTGGCTGTTTCATGGTGCTGGTTTGTTCTGAACTGAATTTTGCATTGCTAAACCTTGGATGCCAAGCTCTGCAACACACAGATATGCCTTTCCTTTTGATTCTGAAGCTCAGTGTTTGCATCTAGTAATTCTGGAGAATAAACTCTTTCACCAGAATCTGATTCTTGCCAATATGTGTTTCACTTACCAAAGCACCACTACTGAGAAGAATCATGAACACAATGAAAGTCTCAAACCAGTTGTGCTCAACAATGCTGTAGCAGGTTTTCCGAAGATTCCACCAGATCTTTCCTTTGCCTTCTTCTGTACTTACTTGACAGAATGGAAACTTTTTAATACATCCTAAAATTCAAATATAATTAATTAGAAAAATATATTTTAATCTTAAATAGGAAAAAAAATGTTCTTGCTTTCTCTCCACCCCACTTCCAGTGATCATTTCATAGGGTAATGGTCTCCTTCATTTCCTAGTTATCTTCAGCATCCCTCCAATAAAATGAATCATTCTCACTTAGATACTCAGCCAGCTACTTAGAATTTAAGGAAATATTTTATCTAAATTTGCTTAAGTAACAGTGGTTTCATTCTTCACCACCAATCAGGATTGTTTTGCCTCAAGGCCATTGATGAAAATAGGGTCCAGGTGCATCTCTCAGGTTTGAGGCAAAACTACATGTTCAAGTTGTTTATTCATATTTTGACGTAATCCTGGGTTTTTACTTCGTTTCATGGACAGAAAATCCCGCTGTCTTCCCAGGCATCAGCCACTGTTAATTTTCTGAAGCTAATTTATTTTTCAGCCTCAGTGCTTTTCTTAGTCACACCTATGACTCAGCTTGTCAGTCAGTATCTCTTTTCCCTTTGTCCTCCCCCTCCTAGACTTCACATTATTTCTAACTCCCATACACTCTTCTGCTGGAAGTCTCTGAGCAACTACTCATCAGATTAAATCCAATCACATTGAATAACAGATATTCATTGATTTGTGTGGAAGACACTGTGCTGCTTTCTGTGAGAACAGCAATTGCTTTCCCTGCCAAAGTCCCACAATACAGCTACATCTCCAAAGAGCTCTAGCCAGAGCACAAATTAACCACATTGGAACTGTAAGGGAGGGAATGTAATTACTGCAGCATCTATAAATCAAATCACACCACTGCCAAGGAGTTCTGAAGGGATTACAAAATCAATGACATGGCATTCTAGAATGCCATTTGTCTCATAGGGTCAGCTTCTTCACATTATGGAGAATGAGAAAAACAATAAAACCTATCAGATCATCTTAATTTTCCAGGAAGAGTCACTGCTGTAAGTACAATCCAGAAATTTATATATAATAACTTTTTAAAGGAAAAAAAAGAAAACAATGATAAACACGCCTTCACCTCACCATTTCATTTTTCTTTTAAATATTTGTCTTACTTAATTTATGTATTTATTTTGAGACAGGGTCTTGCTCTGTTGCCCAGGCTGAAGTGCAGTGGCATAATCATGGCCCACTGCAGCCTCGACCTCTTGCAAAAGCTCTACAATACAGCTGCAGCTGAGGTAGCAGGGACCACGGGCGTGTACAACCATGTCCAGCTAATTTATTTTTGCAGGTTGGGAGGTGGGGTCAAAGTCTTACTATATTTCCCAGGCCAGTCTCAAACTCCTAGGGTCAAGCAATCCTCCTACCTTAGCCTCCAAAAATTCTGGGATTACAGGCGTGAGCCACCACACCTCGTTTCATAAATATTTTTCTTTAAATGAGGCATATTCAGTCTCTGTAAATAACAAGGGGAGATTGTATTTAATCACATTAGAGCTGGTTTACCTTCTGTAAAACAAGCTTCTGGTTTAAGGTCTTCCTCGGGTTCAATTTCAGCTTGTTCACCTTCTCGGGGTAGAGCGACATCAACTGTGCTTCCTTCAGATGAGCTGGTTGCATTTAATTTCTGGAAACAAAATCCCGTTTCAAAGATGTGATTTTCTCTCCTTTTATTTAACTAACTGGGAAATATTGTGTCATTATTAAGTGAAAAAAATGGTAGTGATAGCATTGAACTCTACTAGCATTACTGATAATTATGTACTAATAATTTAACATAATTCAAGTTGGATTATTCAAAATAATGTGACTACTGACCTGAATCAGACAAAAAAAAGTTTAGACAACAGTCAGTGTGGGTGGTTTGGAAAGGATGGATTATACTGATTAACTTGTTTCATGATCTGCATTTGTATTTGAATGCCATATGAACATAACTTAATACATTAATACTGAGGCCAAACCAAGAATAGTTGGATAAAGTGGTATGCTGACAACTACTAATGATTATATTAATTAAAATGCATCAAATAAAATTTTAATTTCCACCTCTTCTGATGGAAATTTTCAGAGGACAAAGAATATTACCAGTTGTTTCTAAGTATTGTCCATGTTTCTATAATTTTAGAAAGGAAGAGCAGCACATTAACGTTAGTCACAGTCATTATATTTCAACTTTGTGCTATATTTTTCTCTGGCTTACATAATTTTCTTCTTATTTTACTAGAAGAAAAATGATGGATCTCTCTCTCTCTTTTTGAACTGCGTAACTGAATTCAATACTTGCCAAAGAATTCTAAATGAAATGGAAATTTCTTCATAAATGGCATTGTCCAGAATCTCTATAGACTTTCATTAGGAGCACATTCTGAATTCAATGTGTGATCCAGCTGTGAATATTTCCTTTAAATAAATCATTGTGACATGCCACATGGCTAGAAGAGCTACTGTAATGTTACAAGAATAAATAATAAGTACTGTGAGATCACTTGGGAAGACACGATTGTGCAATGCTTTATGAAAATGGATGCAAAGACATGACATACAGCACAACCTAGATAATGTAAAGCTCTTAAGATGAAAGAATAGTGCACGGACATGTTAATGGTTTCAAAATGCCCATTAACTTCAATAGCTGAGTGTTAGGGTCACTCTCCCCAAGCCTTCTGAAAGAGTTACCATGCTATTTTTAAAAAGGCCAAAATGACTCTCTAAACACAGTTCATGCTGGGGAAATCGGGCTCAAAATTCCTGATTTAATGAAGACATAATGCAAATGTAGTTTACTATTTTATAATGTGAACTAATTAAAGGGTAGTATCCAGATGATTCTTTCTGTGATGTTACTTTAAAGGTGACGTTAACCTGACGTTAGCCAGGTTCAAATACATATATTATGAACATTACTTTAGGTCAAAATGCGATTTTTTAGTAGAGTACCTCCTAGGCTGGTGTATGGTAAAGAGAGAAGCTAGGTCATCATTTTTGACTGATAATTCTTAGGATCATAATAGCACAAATTTTTTTTACCTTTAATTTCCTATTCACTATGAAAAGGTGGAAAAGCCAAGGCATCTTTCTCCTCTCCTAAGATTTTCCCACATCTTATAGCTAAGATATCTTTATTCATTTAAGAAAGACCCAGGAAAACTACCACTGGCTAGAATTGTAGCAGCTTCTGGTGTAACTAAGAAAATACCGGATAATGTTTGGTCTCAGCAACTAACGGTTTCTTTCAATTTCACTGGTAGTTTATGGGTTAATTATTATGGCTTTTGATGAGTGACAGCAATAATATCCACTGTATCCACTGTATAAATAATAACAGTATGAAACCGAAGTATTTGAGGTTAGTTATAGAAAGTTTCCTGTTTCTTCTTTTTCCTCCTGGCTAATCCAAACTCAAGAACTTCTGAGCCTCGTCATAGTCAACCTCAACCTCCTCTATGAAGCTTTTCTTTCTTGCATGGTTTTCTTCGTGCTAAATTTTATAGAACATTTAGTGTATTATACTTGTTTCCCTTGACCAAATATTCTCCTAAATATATGTACATATTTACATACATATACATATATACCAACTACATACATACATACACACATATATACATGCCAAAAGATCCACTATATCACCAAGTATAGAACAGACACACAATAGTTGTATTAAGTTCATGAAGAGTGAATACATGGATGTTTGGATATGTTTGAATGTTACTTTATAGGCAGAATTATAGTTTTTAGATAATTTCATCTCTCCATTTTAATACATAACTCATCTGGTCCTGACTGAGTCTATCTAATTATATTAGAAAATGGATTTTCTTATTGAATAGAAATTAATAAAAAATGTATATTAATAATAAAAACATATATTTCCAAGATGTTTCTCAAAAATCTTAGCAGACATTCAGTAAGGAAATATGAGGGAAGAAAGTAATTATACATGTATACACACACAGACACATGTACTTTTCCATTTGAAAACTTTAGAAAAAATACCCTTCACTTCCCATTTTACCACTGTTAATATAATTGTGAGATGTTTAACTTTTAACATTATAATTCTTCCATATGTTTTACTGGTGTCTTATGTTTAATACAGATACTTGTATATTTAAAACAACCCTTTACCGCACAAGTCCTAATAGTCACTAACAAGAATGACAGTGGAATCAGTCGTTTACATATATGGACCTCTGGGTGTAGTTTTGTTTTTGGGATGATCTTTAGATTACATAAATTTGTGAATGTGATTAACTTGTTTGGATATAAATAATCTCTATTCTAATAGCTCTGGAGGTTATGCATTTATATGTCTTAAAGTAGAGAAGGACAGTGAACACAGATAGTTCACCTCTCTCCTTCTGGCGCTTTGAAAACGGGCAAGAAAAAAACCCTGTCACCATTCTACTATTGTCCAAGGAGTAGAATCCATTTCCTGGAGAATTGCTTTAATGTTATTCCAGAGATTTCCTGATTATAAAGATAGTCTTTTTTAACTTAGGCTCTAGAAAGCTCCTCAAGGAATGCTCAGAGGGGTTCTTGGCAAATCTTTGGCAAGCTTCCAGGGCCCTCATGAACCAAAGCTTAGAAGATGATAGGTTAGTTTTCATTTCACCAAAAAGTGTTTTATGGGAGGCTTCCTCATTTGACATAAAGTCAACTCACCCAAGTTGAAGAATCTGTCTCAGTCATAATTTAATCTTATGCCCCGCCCCCCCATCACGCCTTTGGGACAGGGTCTCACTCTGTGGCCCAGACTGGAATGCTATGGCATGATCGTGGCTCACTGTATCCTCAACCTCCCAGATTCAATCAATCTTCCTATCTCAGCCTCCCAAGTAGTGGGACGATAAGTGCATGCCACCGTGCCTGGCTCATTTTTTATTTTTTTGTAGAGATAGGGTTTTGCCATGTTGCTCAGGCTGGTCCCAAACTGCTGGGCTCAAGTGATCCATCCACCTTGGCCTCCCAAAGTGCTGGGATTATAGGTGTGAGCCACTGCACCAGGCCAATGTAATCTTATTAGTCAGAAATGCTACTACATTACTATTCAATGCCATAGATCACATCTTTATCATGGGAAAGTACATATGTTTTAATTCTATGAAGTTATGAAAATGCTGTATCAATTATATAAAATTTCTAAAGTTATGCATTTACCTACAGTTATAAATTAAATTGTGAAACATGTTCTTATTAAATTATATCAACTTACCAATTATGATCTACTACCTGATATGCTTTAGTCACTGGATACATAAAGACGTTTACTGCTGTATTTTTGAATCACTAATTTACACCCTGAAAAACTATATAAGCATTTTAAATTCTATACATCTATACAACACGTATCTATACTATATACATAATTCTATACATTGATATAATCTAAATAATCTGAACATTTTCTAATTAGGTTCAACACTTTGGCATTCACATTCTAGTCAAGGGTAGCTCGTGATACATCTTATAGCCATAACCAAAATGATCTCCAAATTTATTTAAATGCATATAACTGATTTAAAAGCAAGTGACCAACGATAATATAAAGAATAACTTACTTTCTTTATATTGCCATAGCTGTGATACTACAATGATATAAAAAAAAGCAAAGAAACCTGAAATTAAATTTACCATATTAAGGAACTAGATGACTATACTAAATTACTAAAATTTATACTTGTTCTGACATAGTTAGAAAAATATAATTGGGAATATCGGCATAATAACGGAAAGCTTCCACATAAAACCACATAGTACGAGTTCAAACTTGTTTTCTTGTACAATTATCTCCCTATCCCTCCTATATACTATGGCATTTAAAGATAAAATTTTTCCATCCCTTGTAGAAATGACTGGGTCTACAGAGGGATGATGGCTTATGCTCTACAAATGCACGCTGAAAAGCAGGTTTGAAGATGCAACATTCTCCAGGCCTAATTCAGCCGCAGAAAACATGCCTGGCTGTAGCAGAAGCCTGGCGCAATGCTGTGGAAGCCGCACGCTGATCCAAGAACCATGTCCTCAAAGACATGGTACCTGAATATGAGGTTTTCAAGAAGGTTAACTACCAATACCACTCACAGGAATGGGTTATTTCAACATAAGAAGCAATAGAGTTAGCACCCATAAAAGGCCATGAGACCATTCCCTGCCCCCAATAGCATGATCTTATATAGAAATTCCCCATATGACAAATATTGCTCTTGATTTTTATCCAATTAAATCATGAAATTTAACTTTCAGAGATAAAAGAGAATGTTAGCAACTGGCCTACTTCCACTGAAATGCGCTCACATTTCATTTATTTTCAATCAGCTATCAAATATTTGACTCTCACAAACTGCTGTATGATTAAAGAGGTAAAATAAAAGATTCAGCCATTACAGATTGCCTTTAAAATCTAACCATTTCTCTAAAAAAAAAAATTGTGGAATTTTGTCTTGCTAGTAGAAGAGGAAAGTTTTGGTCACACATACTATGAGGGCCTTAGTCTGATCTTTTGGATATGCATAACCATATCTTGACTTATGATATTTCACCTGAAAAATAGACAGCCACACAGTGAAGCCATTGGGTTGCTTGTCCGAGCTGGGAAGAACAAGACCAGTAGCTCTTTTATTCTCAATCACTTATTGAAAGGTTAAAAATATGAACCACCACCATCTGGTTTGCCTGAACATATATTAAATGTACAACACCCATGGTGCTCCTTTTATTTTTAAAATAGCCTGAGTAAGAACATTGGATGTGAAACTGAAAATAATTATGTTGTACTTGAAGAGTAGGGTAAAAGGGCATCAAATAGGAAAACGAAAAAGGCCATTTATTTTCAGAAAGGATACAAAAGATTTCATCTGAACTATCCTTTTGGATTTTATTTCAGCACAAGTACACCAAAGCACCAAGACCATCTCTAAAGGTTGAGATGGGTTTAGATGTCTGTTCACACACCCATCTGCTCCTCTCAAAGAACTGCCTCACATTCAGTTTCGCAAAGAGCATTTGGAAGACACTGGCCATGTAACAGAGAAATTGAAAGCTAAAGTTATTATTCCATTGCTTTCCAAATTCCAAAAAACAGTACAATGCCTTTTCCAGAAGGGCACGTGCTCTGGACCTTAGTGAAACATCTACTTTCAAAGTTTCCATAAAGACTCTGAAAAGGGGTAAATCCTGTTATAAACACAGTGTAAATAATAATATGCCAGTACCATTTAATTCTGTTCTGCTGGTGAAGAAAAAAGAAAAAAGTCAGATTTTCTTCAATGACTAATAATGTTGTTTTATTCCTACACCTAAAAAGTTGGTGCTGAGTAAAAATCACCGTGAATGGTATCTTTGTTTCTATTTTTAAGTAATAATTTTATTTCTGAATTTTTTGCATTCTGCAACTAATTCTGAATTATTCCCAAGGAAAATAAGAGTATGTACAAATTAAACCTAGAGACAACCCCAAACTAATTATATAATCTTTGTCACCAGAAGCCTTGAAAACTGTCCAATATTTATGAACTCTTCACTTTTGCTTCAAATTTCCCTCCCAGAACCCCACACTCTGGCTGAGATTCCAGTAAGCAATGGAGAAAGTTGAATCATCAGAATAAAACAAAAGCTCATTAAGCTACAAATCTACAATAATCTTGGGAGATGCCCTTTACTCTTCACAAAACTAAAATTAATACTTAATAACGGAAAAATAGTAAATTTTCCAAATCTCTTTTTTGCCTCATCAGTTTTGGGTAGAACATTTAGGGAGAAATTAACATAGCTTATGGAAATTTCAAATTAAAAAAAAGCGTACACTAGACCAATACTTAATAATCAAGATGCAACAAATTTTCAGCCCGTATATCATGATGATTTCCTTCTTTAAGTTGCTTTACACTGATCACTATGGTTTTGCAGACATAACTTTTCCTAAACTACATGAAAATCCAAGATATGTGTTGCCCAAATGTATACAGACTATGGCCCTTCATCTCCAAAACCTCAGGATCACCCTACTCTTTTTTTTTTTAACAGAACCTTTCCCCCAAAACAAGAAAGCAAACATTTTCATCTGGAGCACATGAATTGGATAGGTTGAAAATTATATTCATCGATCTGAATATAATAATCTGAAAATGGCAGTACTATGAGAAAAAAAACCCTATGAGGCTTATTTTGGTAATATAATTTACTTATAAAGGCTGAATCAACAACAAAAAATTGTGGTCTTGTTTTAATGAAATAAAAGCAGAGAAACAAAAAAAATGCATGCTCTCTTAAGTCCCTGACTATATTGAACCATAAACATTCCTATCATGTGTTAAAATAGATAACTATAAATTTTATAGAGCATGCAATTGATTTTAAAAAGCTAAATGACTAAAGTAGAAAACTCATTCGCAGAATTAAATATGATGTTGGGACTGCCCATCTCGCCTGACCATGCTGTGATGTGTCACACGATTCAGCAGAGAGCAGCTGGGCAAGTCTAGCACTTCCTTGCCATGGCAGGGGAAGGAACATAGCTGAGTAGCATGCAGGCCAGTCAAAATTCATTTAGAACGTGATTGTACATGTACAACTTGCTTGGGTAACCTGGGTAAAAGTGGTGGCACGAGCCTCTGGCTGGTTAAAAAACACCAGAGCTGCATTCTTGATGGCTCCAGCTTGATTTTACTCCTGTGAGAAGTAAAAATGGTAAGCAGTGAAGGTCACAGCATGATTTTGCTAGATTGTGTTTGGAATTCAACTTCAAATATGATTGTTAAAAGCATTTATTCTATATCCTTCGCTTAGGAAGACAAACCAATAATCTTTTAAGAAATAAATTGTAAAAATCCATAGTTATATAAAAATTTCAAGAAATTATGATTATAATAACTTAAAAAATATAAAAACAAATCCTACATTACAGCTTGTACAAAAGATTCATATAATTCCAAGTTTTTGCAAGACTAAAAAAAAAATCACTGTTTTGAAATCCATGCCTTCAATTTCCTAACCTTTTTTTCATGCAAAAGTTTAAATTTGCTTCCATACCAGCAAACTATTTATGTTAGTGGTATTCATATACAGAGATATAATACATATACACACATATATAAATTATATAACAGCAATTAATATATTTATTTCTAAAAACTTCTAGGGATCATTTCTCTTTAGCTATACTAGTCAGGTATCCTTTATTATGAAAATGAACAGAAGAAATACAGTAACTAGAGTTTCCAAATATCATCTAAATTAAGTATTAATTTACTGTCTCCTCTTCAAGCAAACATTTCATGCAATATTTTTAGTGAAAAATATATAACTCTGGTGGGTTTAACTTATATGAGTGCACATTTTATTAGCAAAGAGAAAGGATATTCTGTGTTCTGCAAAGTAGAGTTCAATGTTCTCTTGCTACTTGTGGTAAAAAACCTAAGAAATATGAACCAAAACATCACTTTATGGATATGTTATTTTAAATGTGTTCATGTGTGTGTGATAGCAATTAAAAAGGAATAACTCAGCCAATATAAATGTGCACCTGAAGTGTGCTAGTAGCTTTTGGAAGTTTCAAATCAAAAATATGCTTTGCTAGAATTCATCTAATCTGCTCTACAATATTATAATATGCCGATATTGGCTTTTTATTTTAAAAACTCTCTACTTTTTATCTTTGTGTGTGAGCATATATGAGAGTTGCCCTATTACTTTTTGGTGCGTTTTAAAAATACTCATTTTACCAAATCATTAACATAAAATTTATTGTTAAATTTAATATTACTGTTCAAGATAATTTAAAATTTTATTCCACCTTTATAAAAATACATACTTTTATATATAATGATTTTCCCACTAACATATTTATGTATTTTAAGTAATTTCATTACATTTTGTGATTGAATTCTATGTATTCAAAATTTAGCTTGAAAGAGGATAAAGTAGTTATTAAAATCACCCCATAAGATATTTTTGTTCAGGTAAGAAATGTTTTCCAAGACTTGATAACAAGGGAGAGATCTGTATCTTGCTATTCTAAATTTATGATGTTTAAGCCATTAAAAAGATATGATAATGAGCAGTTATTTGAAATATCTGTGGTTGTTATGAAATTTTTAAAACAGTTTGGAAACTGTTTGGTAGGATTTGCTTTCCATAAATCTGATGTGAAAAAATTCTATGGTATTAATTCATAAAATGTTTCTCTATCTTTTAGCTTTTCTACCTCTTTTTGACCCCAAGCTTTTTATGCTATTTTGTGTCTAGTTTTCTTCTGTTTTTCACTTTATACTTTACTTATTGATGAGTTCCTCTATTTTCAAGGAATCATCTAATTATAAAACATCTGCATTATCAAACATTGTACCTCATTTTTAAACCCTGACCCCTAACCCAGACTTCGTTTCCCAACACTGACACTTCTAATTCAATATATGCCAACGGAACTCCTTTTTCCAACATAAACCAGGTGG
This sequence comes from Cacajao melanocephalus, assembly GCA_963573385.1. NCBI lineage: Eukaryota > Metazoa > Chordata > Mammalia > Primates > Pitheciidae > Cacajao > Cacajao melanocephalus. Next base: position 33,057 of record CAUYLG010070325.1, read on the forward strand.
CCCTTTTTAAAAGGCCATTTCAGAAAGTGGCATTGCTGTTTTTCCATTTTCCCAGATTCTTTAGTAAGTTTGTCAAGTTGCCAATTAGTCTCAATTCTCATTACTAATCACCCTATCTGAGAATTTCATAACCTCATTGCTATCGAATAATTATCACCACATTCCCCAAGATAATCTTTCTTATCTTCCATGCTAAACTCTTTTACTCTTTGATATCAAATAAATATTCTTAAATCACCACTTTCCAATTGATGTCCCCTGCTTCAGAACAGAAAATAGCTCCTTATTGACTCCAAACTCTTGGGCTTACTTTAAAACTTTATAATCTGAAACTATGTCACACATTTAAACATATTTTCTGCTATATTTTCAACCAACCCTTACTACATGTAGATTACCACTGCGTGATAATCTGCAATGATAACACTGAACTCTCTTTAATACCAAGCTTACTTTCAGCTCTAGCTTTTCTTTAGTAAGCTTCAGCATTTTGCTTTCTATTAATCTATATTTGACCCAAACTTTGAGGCCTATTTTAATTTTATCTCTTCCATTTAGCAATTACTCTTGCTGTCCTCAATACCTATAGCCTTATACGCAACTCGACAGGATTAAACTTTTTAATAGGTCTTTAATGATTTCATGAGTTCATGTTAGTTTACTCAAATATGTTGAGATGTCCCTGAAGGAGAGTTTTATTTATAGAACTCTCCTTTCATTCTTCCTTACCCCTAGCATCCAGCAAATTGCTGAATTAACAAAAAAGTGCTCAGTAAGTGCTTGTTAATTGATTGGTATTTCTTCTTACATAAATCCATGCCAGGTGACAGGGAATAAAATTAGAGTTGAATTCTTAGTTTGCCATAATGAGCAACATAAATTAGAACTGAACTCACTAAGGAGACTTGGAATGGAATTCAGAGAAAGACATCATTACTTAATGTTGTATGTATTTTTACATTTTTCAAAATATTTTCCAGTTTACTATTATACTATCTTTCAGCATCTCTAAAACACCTGAAAAAAAGTCAGGAAGCTATGAGTTGTAAGATTGTCAGCTACCCATTATAAGGATTTCAGATCAAATTCTGCTGATACACTCATTTTAAAAAGAGTTTCAAAATACGCTCACAAAATCAGACATTGTTGGTCTGGTTCCCATGGTGTCAACATTATACCCTCAAGTTAAAAGATGTCTTTTATAACTCCATCTGTGCTAGACTTACTTCGTACTCATATATTAAATGTCTATAAAAAAATAGTAAAGAATTTTAACCCTCTTTTCCACAACACAGAATTGAAGAATTAATACCATTATTACTATGATAGAAACTTAAGAACACTTATCATGCAGTAGGAACAATCTCCCTTCCTCCCTCCCTCTGTCCCTCCCTCCCTCTGTCCCTCCCTCCCTCCGTCCCTCCCTCCCTGCCTTCCTTTCTTCTTTATTTCTTCCTTCCTTTTCTTTTTCCTTCCTTCTCTCTCCCTTTCCTTCCTTTCCTCCCTTCCTTCTTCCTTCCTTCCTTCCCTTAATTCCCTTCCTCCCTCCCTCGTTTCCTTCCTTCCTTCCTTTGCTTCTTTCTTCCTTCCTTTCTTTTCATTTTTTCTTCCTTTTCTCTCCCTTTCCTTCTCTTTCTTTCTTTTCTTTCTTTCCTTTCTTTCTCTTTCTTTCTCCCTTCCCTCTCATTCCTCTTCCCTTCCCCTTCCCTTTTTTTCCTCTTTCCTAGTAATATGACATTAAGACTAGGTTTTTAAATCTATAGTTTAACTATAGCCTTCAAGTGAAGCTTTTTAAATTAGTTCTTATTATTTTCAAGTTACTCTGGAAGACCATAAATTCGTTCATCCTTGACTGGGCAAAACATAATCAGTCCGACTTGCACTTTCCTAATATGTGTAACACTTTCATAAATGAAACACTCTGTCATAGTGAATAAGACTTTTAGAAGTTAAGAAAAGTACACAAAATTTTCACATAAAAAATAATAGCAAAACCTAATATAGAGAGTAAGGAGATCAATGAAATAAGTTCATTGATTTTTTAAAAGAATGTAATGTAGTTGAGAGTGTAATGTATTTAAAAACATCTCTTTTTTTGGAAGGCTGCTTTTTTCTGGAGAGGGGATAGGGTCTTGCTTTGTCACCCAGGCTTGAGTAGAGTGATGTGATCATGGCTCACTGCAGCCTCTACCTCCTGGGCTCAAGCAATCCTCCCACCTCAGTCTCCTCTGTAGCTGGGACTACAGCCATGTTCCCCCATGCCCAGTGAAGTTTTGCATTTTTTGTAGAGAGGAGATTTCACCATGTTGCCTAGGCTGGTCTCGAACTTGTATTTTCAAGAGATCAGCCTCCTTGGCCTCCCAAAGTGCTGGGATTATAGGCATAAGCCACCAAGCCTGGCCTAAAAGGCCACATTTTTTAACCACATTTTTTAACAATCGAGAAAATGAATATACTAAATAATCAGAATGGTAATTTCCTGTGAAAAGTTGGAATTTCCATAGATTTCCCAACAAAGAGTATCTTGTGATTTTCCATCACTATATACATATGACTTTCAATATTACTTTTTAATAATGCATATAAGCACAATGAAAATAGTAAATAACTGTAGTACATGGTTATTATAAGAACTGCAACAAAAAATTTAAAAGCATTCTTACCTCTTTGCTTTCTTCTAGTTCTGACTCACTGCTGAACTCTTCAGTATTTAAATTTTCAAAGTCAGACTCTCCAACAGCAATTGGCACTGTTACAGTGAGGCTGGGGTTGTTTATGAATGACATGTAGTCATTTTCATCAATTACATATTTTTCAACACTGCTTCCAGTACCTACACCACTGGTGGTTCCATTCCCATCTCTAAGATAATTAAGCTCTTTGCTTATTTCAATTCCAGTATTATTGGACATGCAGCTGTCTATCTTATTGCCTTCATGGATCTCTATTACTTTTGGCTTTCTAAAAAAGGCTTTTCGGAAACACTCCCGTATCTTATTTTTCACATAATCAATTCCCTTTTGCATTCTTCCCACTGCAATCTGCAGATTGTTCATTTCATTGTCATCATCAGTAGCAGCAAGGTTGTCTGAGCTAAAGGAACTCAACAATAAGGCCAGAAAGAGGTTCAGAACCTAAAAGAAAAAAAGAGAAAAAATTTATATTAATATTGAAATATACATTAAAATAACACCCTAAAAAGGGAACTCATAGATTCTTGCTAAAATTATTTCAACAAATGTTTATTGAATGTTTACTATGTTTTAGATGCCATGTCTGAGTCCCTCATTATTTAAAGGACCTGATATCCTGCTCTAAGGGCAAAATGATAAAACAAGCACCTCTTTTTTCTTTCATATTGGGAGGGACAATAGGAAAGTAGAGCTTCTAAGATTTAAATGGTGTCTACTCAGGCTTGGCAGTGAACAGACAAAATCCCACCCTCAAGGTTTTTGCCAATGAGAGATAGAAAAAGATACTTTCATCTTAATCATTGTATTTTATTTCACCTTACCATTTTTTCCCTGGGGAATTTCTAGCTTCATGTGTATAAAGAATAAACTCATTTATTTAATAGCCTGATGATATGTGCAAAATGATGTACTTGAAATACAAATTCCTTTGGCCCAATGGCCACAAACTTTTAGAACAGCAGAAATTTCTAAGTGCAAATTGCATAAGATTTAACACATTTCCCATCAAATACATTTTGAAATTTATGTGTTCAAATAGCTCAACAGATGGAGAGAAATCTAAAAGTAACCAGGCTTTAGGCTAGACCCACATAATATAAGTTAGTTTTCTTTTTCTTTCTTTGTGTGTGTGTGTGCGTGTATGTGTATATGTGTGTGTGTAGAAAGTATGAGGCAATTTTAACTCTCAGAATATCACGGGATACGTGAAACACTTTATAGGAAGACATGCAAGGCAAAAGCCCCAGTTTGTTTCCTTATTTCTGTATTATAGTTTGTTCAGAATCTAGAGCTCTCTAATTTACTATTCTGGAGAAAAAATTGCACTTTTGTAGGTATCCCAGTAGCATTCTTTTGAACAAGTGTATTTGAAATGTATTCTTCAAAGGAAAGGCCCAATATGATGGCATAAAGGAATGCTTTGCCCACACATGATTGAGAAATTTAAGCATTAAACATATAAATATATAAACTATGCTTTTACATTAGTGATTTTAAGCACAGTTAAAACTAAATCCTTTGAGTCTGGACAATGTCCATACATACGAATAATTTAAACTGTGGTAATTGATTTTCCTTTAGTAATGCAAATTCAGGGAAGAAAACATTTTGTCCTCCTCTAAGTTACTTGGATAATTACAATGTATAGCTAAAATATAATGGTCTACTTCATTGAAATGTGTCTTCAAAATTTGATAGTATGCAACCTATGTCTCTGAATAAGCAAACTACATGAACTATGAACATGCAAAGAGCAATTCGAATATAGAATAGATAGTTGTCTTTTTGGATTTGGTAGAGGTCATTATCTTATCAAAACAATATTAGGATACAATTCATCTTAGTGATAAAATCTGATATTCCTTGAAGAAGAAAGAAAGGAAACTCTAATATTCATGCCTCCCAGGCATTCATAAAACCACCTGATCTAATCTTTACATCAACGATATGATTTCAGTTTTGTTATTTCACTGTCACAAACAATGGGGAACCTGATCGCAGGAGAAGTTAAATAATTTGCTCATTCTCAGAGTGCTAATAGGGGGATTTCAGTCTAGGTCACTTACTATAAACCAGAGATATGTTTACCACATCTGGCCACCTTCCTAGCTACTGTATGCTCTTGGTCTAATTTATGCACATTTGTAATACATACGTACCACAAGGTTTCCAATGACCATGACCAACATGAAAACAATAAGGCACATGGTTTGGCCAGCGACTTCCATACAGTCCCACATGGTCTCTATCCACTCTCCGCACAGCACGCGGAACACAATCAGGAAGGAGTGGAAGAAGTCATTCATGTGCCAGCGTGGGAGCGTACAGTCATCATTGATCTTGCAGACACATTCTTTGTAGCTCTTACCAAAGAGCTGCATGCCGACCACAGCAAAAATGAAGACGATGATGGCCAGCACCAAGGTGAGGTTTCCTAGAGCCCCCACAGAATTGCCAATGATCTTAATTAGCATATTTAGTGTGGGCCAGGATTTTGCCAGCTTGAAAACTCTAAGCTGTAATCAAGTGAAAAGATGCTCTTAGTAGTAATCATAATATAATTTTAGACATTAGACAGTATTTTATTATTATGTAGTATTATAGAATCTCATGTGGTAGATGTAAAAACTCAAAATATACTGAACTAATTCAATTTCGAATCCAGAAAAAACAGTGCTAACAATGTTAGAATTATAAATTAGGTGATACTATCATTTAAATGCAAAATATAAAAATAATAAAACATTTCAGAAATAATAGAACATTTCTGATTCATCAAAATATATGGCCATGTAAAAACATTGGTATTTTGATTGGAGACATTTTTAAATTTAGCAAACTAATCTTACCTTCAGGTTCTATTTTAGAGAGTAAAAAGAAATATTAAAAGTATAAATCATATATTTTTATAGGCCAATATAAAAGCAAAATAAATAATGTGATAAAAATGTATAGAAAGGCTTCCCTTCAATTTGAAAGAAATACACATTTTGCTTAATTTTCAATAATAATTTTGCATATTTTTCAATAAAATGTTGCTATAATTCAGAGTTTATTATACAATTATTTAAGATGCTAGTAGCATCAAATATTTTCTCTCATGTTACTTTAAAACAGTCCCCATTAATAGAACTCGGGCTAACAAAAAGCTAAGATTAATTGGGGCCTAAAATTTTTATTTGCGTGTTTTTACAGACTGTAAGTCCAAGAAAGCTTCATAAACTTAAAACATAGTTTTAGAAAGCACATGTAGGTTTTTAAATGTGCCCTACATACCAAATCATTATAAAGTATTTCAACCACTTTCATCATTCTTAGAAAACAGTTTATACTTAGCTTTAAAGAGGTTGTTTATATATTTTCTTAGTATATCACACATTGATGTAAATTTAAAAGTAAAATTAATAATTATATAAATATACATTGATTCAACTTCAAAATAAATGTTGTGCCAATGAGCGACAGGGATATATAAACAGATACCAGTCTGAATGATCGCAGTACAGACAATCCCTCCACATTTGACAGCCCAAGCTCCATTAAACTGAGGCTGACAATAATTCCATCAAAGATATTCCAGCCCTCTTGGAAATAGTAATAAGGATCCATGGCAATGATCTTGAGAACCATTTCTGCTGTGAAGATTCCAGTGAAGACCTAAAAAAATAGAGATCAGCACTACTGCAAGAGCACTGAAAAACACTGATGCTACACGAATTTATAAAGAACATTAACAGGAATAAAAATATCTAAAATTTAAAATGAGAGAATGTGACAAATCAATTCAAATCTAGCTTTTTTTTTTGACATATTCTCCTTCTGTTGCCCAGATTGGAGTGCAGTGGCACGATCTTGGCTCACTGCAACCTCCGCCTCCTGGGTTCAAACAATTCTCCTGCCTCAGCTTCCCAAGTAGCTGGGATTACAGATGTGGGCTACCATTCCCAGCTAATTTTTGTAATTTTAGTAGAGACGGGGTTTCACATCACATTGGCCAGGCTGGTGTTGAACTCCCGACCTCAAGTGATCTGCCCACCTCAGCCTCCCAAAGTGCTGGGATCACAGGTGTGAGCCACCACACCCGGCCAAATCTAGCTTTTTCTTTTTTGCTCTAGGAGAGCATTTTATTAAATAGTGATGTTATTGAATGAATCTGCTGGAGTTCCAGGGAAAACACTAATCTGAAAACACTTCGTGGTCTACATTTTAATTCTGGTATTGAATAATAGCTACTGAATTATTGCCCTTTTTGGTATACGACATTTCTAACATACTCACAACTAAATTTATTTCTTGGTAGTATCACATCAGGAACAAATCCACATATTACTTAAAGTTATTAAAATTGATTTGGTAAAAACCATATTTTGCTTTTAATTTTGTATTTTGTAAGGGACACCATCTTACTTCTATAATTTTGTAAACATTCCTGAAACAACAGTGAGTTTGCCACAAATGGTTTATAATAATGATCTCTGGATGCAAGACTCAGAATTAAGGTTAATGGATTAGTAGAGTAAGAAACTGCAGATTTAATTGAAACCATCAGGAGAACATACTCAGTATGCATATATATGTAATTAAGATTAATAAATCACTCGAGTGGCTAGATAAATGTGTATTTGACAATAGAAAGAAAAACAATGAAACAAACACAACATTTTTTTTAAATTCAAAATGATAGGCTGAGAGACAGAGGACATGAAGAATTATAAAATTACTCTCACAGAAACTCTTTTAAAGCAATTCTCTTAATTCACTATAGTTACAAGTTGCATTTTATGACTATAAAGTCAAGCTTAGCATTTCCCAAGATAAATCAGCCTTTATCTTAAAAGAATTCTGTCAAAATAGCAGTATAACAATTATTTGGTTTCTTAAAACAGCATGTTGCTTAAAATAAATCTTGATCCACTCTTACAAATGTATAAATGCAGCTATTTCATTTTTTCCAATCACAGAAAGATCAAAGGGAAACCACCCATCACAGAAAAAAACAGCCTAACTGTAGTCAGTCATCTGTTTACTCAAATAGAAATAAAATATATTTTAAGCAAACCTAGTACATGAAAATCCAGATATATAGTGAAATGCCCATTGAAAAATATATTTTTCATTTTACAGAATAACACATCAACAATTTTTTTTTTCAAAGCGTGAGTTTGCCTGGTAAATGCAAAGTAAGTTATAACTATACAAATTGTATTTCTTGTATAAAACTTTTAGAGGCAGCTATTATTTGAAATAGGCACTCTGATGATGGAAATATATTATTTAAAGTGAGCTAGAACCATCCAGGTAAATAATCTACAAATATCTCCTTTTATAGAAAATCATAAGGTGATCTTTTCAGCTCTTCTAAAATGACTACGTCTCATGCCTTTAAAAACACATACCCTAAAGTTACACTTATCTAAAAATATAATCCCACCATGAAACTTTTTATTAAAAATAATATTTTTATTACTTTTGCAATTCAAAAATGACAGCTATATCTCTGTAAATGTTTTCAGTTTAGGCCCTACAAATCAATGGGATTATTTTTGGTACATTTTAGTCTAGTTTTAGCATTGTTAGGTAAGTCGGAAATGTTTGTTAGGATGCAGATGTCTAATCTACTATGACTGATGGGCTATTTCTTGCTTATTGAATGCCTAAGATGGGTGCATGCATGTTATAATGGTTAAAAAACAAGAAACTATTCCAAAAAATACAGAGCACCATAGAGAAACTTAATTGAGATTCAAGGTCTCTTGATACTCAAATTTGATTAATCTAATCAACAAGAAAGTGATTTAATTTTTATGTACTGCAGAAACAATACAAAATGGGGCATATTGATCTAAATTAAGATGGAAAATTCCACAATTCAATATCCTCATGTATAATATAAGGCAGTATGCAATAATTTGAGCATTGTAGAACTGGGACATACATAAAAAGTCATTTAGTCCAATACTGATTGTTCATATGTGTGTTGAAAAAATGGACTCAAGAATCTAAGTGACTTTTCAAAACCACACAGATATTTACCATGAACACTTAGACTAGGCCCTAGATTTGGTGCTTTTGTCTAGTGCCTTTTAATTCAATCATCTTATAATCCAGCCTCTCTTATCCTGTGCTTCCATACTTTACTGCTTCAACATTGGAATTCTATAAAGCTTAATTTCCTGCTTCACTCTGGCAAATTTCCAAAATCTTCCTTCACCTGTTTAACTTCCCTAACTGTCCAATATCCTGGGAAAAATACAAGAACTACATCAGAAATATTTTCCATCATTATTTCAAAGAAAGGTCTAAAAGGTTAATAGCATATATATGAGGAAGGAAACTGTTTATTGAGCACATGCTAGATGCCAGACACAGTCTAGGTGCTTTCACATTACCTCATGTGACCTTCACAACAACTCTAAGCAAAGGGCATTATTACACTCATTTCCATAATAGAAAACAAAGACTCAAATTGTTTATCAGACTTGTCCAGAGGCCATATCACTAGCAAGCACTGGCAAGTAAGGTCAAACTCAGTTCCACTTAACTGCAAAGCCTGTGTTCTTTTGCAAAATCTTGCTACCTGAAGCAGCCTCTTTGGGTAGGAATCAACCAGTGAGTTATTTATTGAGTGACCACCATGTAAATGCTGAAAGAAGCAAAATAAAAATGGGACATGGCCTTTGCCAAAGATGAAGAAAATCTCAAGAATAGGGTGGGTATTCTACTGAGTCAAATAATGCAGAGAAGTTGAGGTCACTTGTTAGGATACACATTTACCCAATTGTCTGCCCAGCATTTCCTTTCCACCTTCTACTGGCAATTACTCCTCCACCCATGGTTCCTCAGGACTACCATGTTTTCAATGTGATCCCACCCTCTGTCAAGGCTGATTAAATCAGAGGTGAGCAACTGACTCAAATTATGCCAGAGTTCTCTAAGGAGAGTCTTTGAAATGAGACACAAAAAGAGAGGCTTTTTCCAGTGCAGAGGTTGTAAGATGTAAAATCAGTGAGCTCTTACTGAACATTTGCTGACCTAAAGACAAATGATGCAGTGAACTCGAAGGCCATATCTAAGCCCTTAATGAAAACTGTTCCTGAAGTCAGACTGCAATACTGCCCTTTACTTAGTTTGTTCGTCTACCTTTTCCCTCCATTCCAGTTTTCCTACTACCCCTTGCCCCAAGTTTGTTTGAGTTAGTAGAGAGAAAGGTCTAGATTAATAATATACGTAAACCATTTTTTACTTGTTCACCTATTTCGATCAGCACACACAGACACAGGTGCATGCTCAGTAATCTGAACCAAAGGTATGGCTAAATCACAAATGCAAATTAACCAACTATTTGTTTTCTTGTATGAATGTCACTGAAGCTTTTTAGTAGGTGGTAGTTAATTTGAAACAATGTTCTTTTTTTCATATACATCAATCTTTGGGTCATCTCTTCAATGGACATGATATTTTTAGAGGCTGTGTGGGTTAAAACCACATGCTTGTGGAGCCAGAATTACATCTCCTGGTTTATCTGGACCTACATTTCCATCAAGAACAACTGTAAAGATTTTGAGACGTTTACAACTGGACTGGTATGACACCACCATCTATCAGCACAGACATTGGCCTAAACAATCAGCATTCATATCAGTTGAGTTTTAGGCTGTATCTTTGAGATTCCCTGTAATATTCCTTAGACATTTCTTTCTATGAGGAAACAGGATATAATTTTGGGGTTCAGCACAGCACCTCTGCCAAAGTAAATAAGTAAACTTCAAATGTACTTACCAGGTTTCCTACAGTCAACACACTACTGAATTGCTCAGTCATGGGGTAGTGCTCCATGGCCATAAAGAGGGTATTTAAGACAATGCAAATAGTGATGGCAAGATCAACAAATGGATCCATAACTATTAAATTCACAAGATGTTTTACTTTTAACCATGCATCACAGCAGTCCCAGATCAAGAACACATTGGCAAATCTATACCAGCATGGTGGGCATTTCTGTCTAGATTCTTCAAGTTCTGGAGGGGCCACAAAGAGGAAGAGTAGTAAATAACAATAAAAATGGGTTATTACTGCTAGTAGATTTTACACTATTTAACAAAATTGATGCTTAAATTTGAAAAGAGTTCATATTACTTCAGAACTTGAGAAGACAATCCCATTAAATATTTTCAGAAAATGCTCATTAAAATGTCATATAGATGACTTTTTTCTCTTTTAAATACAGAAAATAAGCACTTTTAATTTAATAGTTTGCTTTAAAATGACTAGGTTATCCTTGATTAAATTGCTGTATTCTCTTTGTCCAAACAGAATTTTATATAAGCATTACACAACTATTAAAATTATAAATAACTGGCCAGGTGCTGTGGCTCACACCTGTAATCCCAGCACTTTAGGAGGCTGAGGCGGGCAGATCACGAGGTCAGGAGTTTGAGACCAGCCTAACATGGCGAAACCACGTCTCTACTAAAAATACAAAAATAAGCCTGGTGTGCTGGTGCGTGCCTGTAATCCTAGCTACTTAGGAGGCTGAGGCAGGAGAATTGCTTGAACCTGGGAGGTGGAGGTTGCAGTGAGCCAAGATCACGCCACTGCACTCCAGCCTAAACGACAGAGGAAGACTCCATCTCAAAAAAAAAAATGTAAATAGTGATTGTTTCCTCTGAAAGTACCTTTTTAAAAACATTGTCTAAAGCTATAATCTCCTGTGTGATAACATGTATGAACTATTCTCTCCTCTTATTGTTTCCATATCAACATTGATCTTGCACACACAGTGAGAATGTAGTATGCCCTTCTTTTTCATATAGATTCAGACTCAAATCTACTTTTGTGGGTTATACATATTTTTTAGAATTTTAGCATCATATATTTAAAATATTACTTGAAATTTTAATGGAGGCCTATTACAAAATAATTATTATGTGACTGTATATATAATTCAACAAGAAAACATGATATACAATGTAATTGATATTTTCTAAAGAACATATATTAGAATTGACATATAATTGATCTACGAAAAGGCAGTACTAATATATTCTCTCTCCATACTTCAAGGAGTGAGGACTGTGTGATGTATGAACAAGTTTAATGTATGAATAGTTGCTGCCCATTCCTGTGTGTCAAAATCTATAAGCATTTGTTTCTGGGGGTCCTTTGGAGGAATGAAATGGTTGCTGTGTATGTAGAAGATGGAAGAGAGACCCTTTTTTAGGGTCTCTGTTAGAGTGGAACACAGGTTTTGATTTGTCCAACTCACTCAAGCACTCCAACAACCCCATAAACACCTCCATGCCTGAAGAACAGACTAAAGCCTGAAAGAAATGTTTCCTTATGCTTCTATATACCAAGACTTATAAAGGGGGAAGAGTTTACTCTATTTGCATATGAGTAACATAACATAAGGATAAATCCTCATTGATATAATATCAAGTGGTGAAATATCACTCTGCAAGCAAGATAAAGACCCAAGTCAAAAAGAAATTAAGCCAATATTAGTTTTTGTAATCAATGTGATAATATACACCATATATCACATTCTTAGGTCTAATTTATAGTTTCGATCTGGGTAATAGTCTTCAGTAACTCTATGAAAAGAAGAAATAGTTCCACAAAACACATAATCACAGAAAGTTGACTGTTCCATGTGCTTCTTACCTTCCATTGTATTGGTCAGAATGCTGGCTATGCTCATGGCTCTTTGCCTTCCAGAGGAATCCTCCAGCATCTCCATTGAAATCTGGTAAGAACTTAACCTTCTCTTTCTGACTTCCGTTTCAGTGGTGGTGCCCTGCAAACCAAATACTGATGGCTCAAACCACTCTTTCCAATAACTAGTACAATACCACATAGCATTTCTTCAGCAAATCATGCTACATGCAATTTTTCCGGGTAAGAATTTTCAAGGAATAATAAAATACTAAGTTATCGTTAAGTTATAAACACTTTTTTAAAAAAGTTATTGCAGGTAATACTCTTTAAGAAGTATTCACCAGCTGGATGCAGTTGTATAACACAATTATATTATGGAAATATTTTAATTAACCTGTCAGAATTTGAATTTGTTGTAAACATACTAGTCATTTATTTCATTCAGTTGAAAATTATTTTTTCTCTTCTGTCAGTGATTAATAATCAGATCAATATTCCCCCCATAAATACTATGATTATACAGTCTCAAGGCTGAGGTATTTTCTTTGAGGCTATATTGACAATATTGACACATGTGGGCCAATTTTTTTCAGTGCACAAACACAGATGTACAATGAAATGTGTGTGCTTTCCTGAAATTTTTAAAATTATTTCTGTATCTCATCCTATTAAAAAATCAACACGTTTTAGAGTTATTTTAAAACAGCACTGTAAATATTGACAGTTGTATGAAAATGCCCATTGTCAACAAATTGGTTGTTACAATATCTAATTTTAGGAATATGAATTTTCCAGAATATGAATAGATAATTATACAATTCTGGGTGAATATACATTTGATTTGATTGTCAAAATGTCCATTATTTGTCTTGGTAGATCTCCCAAATATGCAGATATGTGTTTTATACCAGACTCTAAAAACTGGGCCCTTTTAACCTAAAGCCATGGTCCCTTAACCATTAATTCCCATACAACAAAAGCTAATAGTCCCATACAATTCAATTGATTCTCAAGATTCTATTGTTTTCCCTTTGATTAATCACGTATTATTTTTACTGACTTTCATTTTGAGGAAGCAGGACGGTATAACAGCCTAAACTGTCCAGGCTTTGATTATTTCAAATTGGTGAATAATGTCAGTAGCAGCTAGTTCATCTATTATCACCTCTGGGAAAGGTTGTCCAGTAGGTGACGTTAGAGCTGAAGGTCCACCCACCAAGGAAACCACACCATTGCAATCCACAGTGCTGTGCATCTTCCCATTTGCTGGAAGCCCTGGCACCATCCTGGATGACATACTGGCCTGACTAACGTTACTGTTGCGTCGCTCTCCATGTCTATGCGGCACAAACAGTGAGTCTCTCCTGCTTTCGCTGTCTTCAAATGTGCTGTGCTCATCATCAGCAAAGTCATTTTCAGATCCAACATCCTTTGCCCGACCTCGGAAACTGAAAATGCTTGTTTTGCTATTGCGTCTTGGGGAAAACAGGGAGCCACGGATACTCAACAGAGACTGCGGAGAAAGCAAAAAAGGAAAGGAATGGGATGGGGGTGGGGGAAAACAGAATTATTTAATAAAAGTATTAATATTACGTGATCTATTTTCTTTGGGGTTAGAATAGTCTTGCTCTTAAACATGGATAATAAAATTTATAGAGGACACATATATTCTGGTATTTTTATTAAAGCAAATTTAAGGACAAAAAGTGTTTTTCTGACTAACAATACTGATTTGCAATTTACCAAGTGTACAACCACTTCATTTAGTCTTCACTTAAGGTGGATTGGGTTATCATAATGCTATAGGTTAGGGACCAGATGCTGAAGGGGATAAATGATTTCCTCTGGTGGGGGTGGTGGTAAAAGAAATAGTAAGTAGCTTCTACTTCTTAATGCTATAATCTGAAGGGACTGCAACCTGGAGAATAAATTTTGGCTCACTTGAGAATATTGGCTCAAATTTAAAATACTTGTTTTAAATGTTGCAGTGCAGCAAATATTTCATTTCAAGATAATTATTTTTTAAAAAAACTACTGTTTTTCCATTCTCTTCTTTTGAATTCTGAAAGAGATGTAGTTTACTCTTTCTCTGAAACTGTTTGTCTCTACCCACATGGGAACAGAAGTCATAAAACTTACCTACAATGTTGTCTTCCAAATTTGCTAACAGTTTCCCAAATGGCAACCAATGATTCACCTTATTTGAGAGACTATATGTCATAGCAAGCACAACAGAGAGGATTCCTAAACTGCTACATAAATTACTCTTCTTTGGTAAAATTTAACACTGGCATATAAAAGCAAGACATATAACATGACTTCACCAGAGGGTGGTGTAAAAAACAGCATATACTTCTCCTTTTACTTTAATTATATTAAAAAGAAAGAGACAATTTAAAAACTTTTTTATTATAGCTATTCCCAAATAAATCAAGCAAACTATTTCCTAGTACTAGAAAATGAGGAATTAGCTTGAAGTTCCCTGTTTCACATTTTGAAAGAATTTTAGACTGGCAACCCCAACTAATTCTGTGTGTATTCTAGTCCTGCAAATAGTTTTCAAAAACATCTCTATTTAGTCTGCAGAATATTTGTTTTCTCCCCGACCATGAACAATAGCATTTCTCCTTGTTCTCTCTCTCTCATTTCTTTTCTACTTCCCTTCACAGCCAGGGTAATATACATACATACATATACATATACATATGCCAGCAGCAAACATTCCTGGATCTTCTCTTTCTTCTAAGCTTTAGTGTAAATCCAAATAAAATGATTTTAGTGGAAAAAACAGAAAAGGAAGACTCTGTCAAATGTATTTTTGGTTCGTCTGCCTAATTAGGTCATGCTGATTTTCTTAGGCACCATTTTTAGCTTTATTTTTATGGCTTTTCCCAGACTGCAAAGCACCAGTATAATCTTTGTTGTTTTCTGTCCCAGTGATATTCTGGAAGGATATTATTCAGTAAGAAGTGCAGTTCCTTTGGATTCGGTTGGATTTTCCAGAGTTACTATTGGCTGTCCAGCTTGTCCATCGGAGCCTGTGTCTATGTGACACTCAATTCCTGTAGCAGGTTTGTCTACCGAAAGGCAGACAGTACAGTGATTTTATAGCAAAGTGATCAAGAGATTAGATCATGTGAAGATATCAATTCACCCCCATTAATAAAGAATGCTAATGCCTTTAATTTTCTCAGACTCCATTTAAATGATCAATACAATAACAGTTATATCCAGAACTAGGGTTTTTGTTGTTGTTATTGTTTTGAGGCAGAATCTTGCTCTGTCGCCCAGGCTGGAGTACAGTGGCTGTCTCGGCTCACTGCAATCTCCACCTCCTGTTTCAAGTTATTCCCCTGCCTTAGCCTCCTGAGCTGCTGGGACTAGAGGTGCCTGCCACCACACCTGGGTAATTTTTGCATTTTTAGGAGAGACAAGGTTTTAATATGATGGTCAGGCTGACCTTGAACTCCCGACCTGAGGTGATCTGCCCGCCTTGGCCTCCCAAAGGGCTGGGATTACAGGCATGAGCCACCGTGCCCAGCCCAGAACTAGTGTTTTGAAAGTTTGAGTATATGTGAATCACACTGAGAGTTAAAAAAAAATACATATATTTTTAGGTCCCAGCTTTTTGGAATAGGAATTCAGCAAGTAGCAGATAGGACTCTGGAACATGAATTTTCCTGATGCATTCCAGGTGACTCTAATAGATGGTGGACCTCATCCTACACTCAGAGACATACTAACTTGGTCTTACATTAATCCCTAGGATGGCTGAGTGTAATCACCTCAATATACCTATGTTCTGAAACTGTCTCTGGAAACTGAAAATTGGTCTAAACAAAATTGGTTGGGAGTATGTGGTACGTGTGTACATCCATTATGTATCTGGGACATGCGCTTAATTTGGATATTTTTATGTCAGGTATTTTCAAAGGCATTCCAGACCTCTGAGTTTATTTGAAACTTCTATTCACTCCTTGGAATGCATAATAATGGGTGTGAGCACAGCTTTCAAGGCAACAGAGACGGAAAAAGAAGATAACAGAAATAGCATTCAGAGAAAATAAACCAAAAATAACACACTGGAAGATGCAGCAGAGTGGAGGGAATACCCACAGCTGTGGCAACACTTTCTCTAGGGAAAAGCAGCTTTAATGTTTTAAGGAGTGAAAGGCCATCTTTCTTTGCCTTAGGGATGTCAAAAGATATTTCCCAGGTATCTTTTTCATCTTGTTCCCAGAAGATAAATGTAGATTGTTTCTTAACTTTCATTAACAAATGGGAAAATAGAAGAAATGAGATCTGTAAGACACAATTGTGCATGTAGGGTTTGGATTCAAAGTGGGTTGGGAAAAGTCAAGATGGAAAAAGATGCAGGGAATTCTAAGATGTTCTAGTGGGAACAAGTAAGTGAGTATCTGTAGGAAGAAGTACTTACCATTTTATACTTTTAAATACTTCTTTATTTTGTACTACTAACATGTGTTATCTATTTAGAAATAAAATAATGTAATGAACATAAAATAACATTTGAAATTTATGCGAGTGGAAGGCAGGGTACCCACAATTCATGGCCTCTCTGCTTTGACATTTTCAGAAGATGTATTTGATCTGAGTAGTATTTACTGTCTATCTTAGGCTTCCTGTCCCCACCACCTTCACTGATTCTCTTTCTACCAGAGTCCTTTTCTGTTTACAGAATCAGAAATTGTAAACCATTTATGGTATATTTCTGCTTGTTAGTTGTTTTAATGCTCTTAGGCTGTCTTTATTAGGATATGCAAATTTAATACTAAATTATTTCTTTCACTTTTGAAATTATCCATCTATCTTCCGTCTATTCACAAATATAAAATGAACGACATAGAACATATGTATGTACTGATTCTGTTTTTAGTACTGAAACACTGGCCATCAGCTAACCTCTTTTCTCTTGTCTGTCTGTGGTTTCACCCAGCTCCAGCAAACTAGGTCTACCAGTTGCTTCTTGAGCACTCCAGGCATGTGACCATGTCAGAGTTTTGTACTTTCTCTTTCATCAGCTTAGAGTCCTGTTTCATAAGATAGCCTCTTCCTTTGCCTCCTCCAAATCTTTGCCAAAATGTCTTAATAGTGAGATCATTCTAAACCACCCAATTTAAAATTTTACCTCCAATTATGGCTCCTGTTCCTCTTTTTCTGCTTACTTTTTTCCCCTTAACATTTATTACCTTCTAACATAGTCTATAACTTATTTATTTGTTTATTGTCTATCTCCTTTAGAATAAAATTCCATGAGGTCAGTGCATTGAGTCTCTTTTGTTCATTGAGGTATTTTCAGCATCTAGAACTATGCTTGCCACATAGTTGGCGATCAAGAAATATTTGTTAATTGGATTGAATGAACTAATCTACATACTATTATTTGAGCATACTGATGAAACAGTAAAGAAAATAATACTGCAATCAAACTAGGTATATACATTTGTGAGTAACTGAAACAACTCAAAAGTTTTGTTTCCCTCATTTGAAATTCATTTACCAATTTTAACTTAATAAGAGACTTATTGTCACACAGATTTTTCATATGTTGCTTAGTCTCCTACAACTCTCTAATGTAGGCATTCTTATTGTATTTTACAGAAATTTACAAAGTACAAATGACTTGACCAAGGTCACAGATCTAGTTTGGAGTTGAGCTATGAATACAAAACTTTGTGTTCACTATAGGATCATTATGCTATAGTCTCATATATTCCCAATTCTAATAACTCCTAATAGCTTTAAGAATTCCAAAATATCAGAAGTGACTGTTTAAGAAAAGAAAATATGATCTGAGAAACCGAGTTGCCTTCCAGAGCTTTATGTTAATTCCAAATGTGTTATACTGATTTGATAATATGTTTTATATTTGTATTACATAAGATAGTAATCGTTGAATTTCTTGATATTGACATTCTCTGTAGAAAAATGGTTTTTTATCTTATAACTCTGTGTATTCACATCCATTTTGTTCTAATATGAGAATACAAGTTTTAAGTTGTTAATTCAGTCTACTTTTTTCTTTAAAAATATTTGTTTACATATTAAAAATAGATTATAAAACATTCACTGAGAATTTACATATTATCTTTCCTCCCAACCAAAAGTAAATACTGTGTTGAATTTTGTGTTTTTACTTCTGCTTTTTTTTTTTTAGAAGTTTCTTTCTCTATGAAAAAGATATCATACCTCTTGGTTGATTGCAATTTTGATTAAATTAATCTTATATATTGTCTCTCAAAGCATTATTTTTAGGGTATAGTTCTGACTCAAGATTGTTAAAATTAGAAGCATTTGAAATTCATAGCACATGAAATTCTAATGGCGCCAAATAGTGTTCAAAGCCATAATTGTACTTATCACAGATTTTATAACTATTTATTCTTTGCTTTATACAAATGTAAACAATATATTAACTTAATAATCTATAAAACTTACTAAACAACAAATAGTTGAAACTAATTTTTACTCTTTTACTTAAAAATATGCTGAAGAACCAGGTAGTTGGCATAAAATCAGAGCAAAAATAGACGACTTTAATTCTGTTCTTTTCAAGAACATTTAGGTCATAATTTCATTCTAATGTATCATGGCATGGCCCTATGCAAGCAAAATGGAGACTTACCATAGTCTAGTTCTCATATCAAAAGATAAAGACGAAACCCAAAAAGCATTTCTTTTCACAATTTATATGCATGTTACAATTACAACTTTGGATAACAAAGGCAGAAACCCATTCTCAAAGAAAATAAGTTTATCAGGGGTCTCAAAATGGAAAATGTAAACAAGAGATTCCAAAACCCTCATGGAAAAGTCTGATGGTGTAGGTTGCATATATGTATCAATCTCAAAATAGTGAACATTTTATTAATGGTTTAATAAAAATCCCTTTGAAGACAATCTATGATAAGAATTTAAACAACTATATTAAATATTAGTTCCCTGTCCCTCACTGAAATCAGATAGTATAAAAATGTACCAAAACAAAATACAACCGTTAAAAAGCAATAGCAATGACAAAGAAACCAAAGCACTTAGTAGAAGATCATACCTGATGAGGGGAGCAGAATTTCTTGTCACTGGTCAGTCTGTTTCCATCCATGGAGAAAAGGAAGCTACTTCTTTTCACACTGTCTTCAGATTCAGATTTGGGAAAGCTGTCTCCCTCTCCTTTGCTGTTTCCTCCAAGGTGCTCCCTCTGTCTTCTTTTCTTCCTTCGGTTCCTCCATTCTTTAGCACTTTTGGAGCTTAACTTTGATGCTTCTGAAGAACTTTCCAACAACTCTCCTAACCCACCTATTCCACTGAAATCTCTTGAAGCAGCTGATGCTGCTGCAACTGCCTGTTGTGAAACAAAGCCAGGCACTATTTAGAACACAGAGCTTTGAAAACAGTTGAGTATGGGTAAAATGTTGCCATTTAAGACTCATCAATTATAAGTGAAAATTCTACCTTCTAGTCCTTTTATTTTGTCTCATCAAAACAGTTTACTTAACAATGATCCTTACATTTTAAATCATATGAAGCAATATGCTAATGTATGGATTAGAGCAAGAAAAGTCTAGTTTTATCTATCTTCTGGATTGTCTTTTCTTTCTTTTCTTTTCTTTTTTTTTTTTTTCAGGGGGCAACTGTTCTCTTCAAAGTATCTTCTACGCTTTAAAAAGCAAATGTTCTTTTAGTGGTGGTTGCTCATCTGACTACTATTCTGATTCCATCTGTAAAATGTTTCCTCCTGTGTACACTTGTGAGCAACTGAGTAGTATTTTTTTCCCTCTAAATCCAATACAAAAAACTGTTTCTTTTCTTTTTGTGAGCTCGAAACATTTAAAGTGTCTACTATTTTATCTCCAGATGGAAGTAAAGGAATGTATTGGCTAGTTTATCCTCTTCCTTTGTTTGATTTATATTTAGGACTGTAGTTCACTCTCTGTGGTTGTGTTACTCCCAGAGAATTTATTACATATCACTTTAAAATTTTAAATGTTTATAAATTATTTAATATTCTAAATAATAACAAGTGATTAACATAGCAACACATAAAATCATTCAAGGGATTATGAGAACTTCTTCAGATATTTTCTTTTCATATTTTAGCACTAAGTATTCTTAAGCACTTTGAATTTCTGTACCTGCTAATGAAACACAGTCAGCTCTGAGGTGAAACATGGCAAATACTATTTTTAGACTGGAAATGATCTAACAATGACATACAGAGAATATTAAACAATATGGTGCATATCAAACTGAGTTCTCATTAAGCATATTACTATTTGTAAATGTAACCACAGAAGTTGAAATAATTAAATTATGACAATTTCAGTTAAACTTTCTACATATGTCATCATTAAATACAAACAACTCTAACTAATCTACTACATTGTTTATCTTTCCCACCAAATATAAGCTAGACAGAAATTGTACCATTGCATGCTCAGTGACTAGTATGTCACCGGATAGAAAAAGGGCTTAGTAAATAATTGGTGAATAATGATTTAAAAGGGTATTTTGCTGTCAGTTGTCTCAGACACTGGGGTGGGGGTGGAGGAAGAACAAGACATACCTAGCCTTGACTTTTCAAGACATCATAAAAGACTCTGTCATAACGGTCTATATAACAACATACTTTAGGAAGAAATGAAGATAAAACCCATTTCTAATGTTTTGACGACATTGTGTGCTTTATGTTTCCATCTTTCTTAAGAAGAAGCAAACCCTTCTAAGTAGTTTTCATTTTTAAACCTCATGTTAACTAAAATTTAAAAAAGATTTTAAATCTAAAATTACTATGTTGCAAGTTCTCTAGGATTACAATGATCTCAGTGAGGGAACCATAGTACTAAATATGATGTTAAATTTATGTGTTTGACTAAGCAACACATAAAATGGAACAGATATTTATTTATATTAAGCACTGTATTCATTATGGAAGCTCAGATTTAAGACTTGATATAAGACAATGTCCAGCATTTAAATGAAACACGAATTCGGAATTCAGATATTTATAAAATTGTATGTAGTCATATAGCCAGGTTTTTAATTGAATTATTGATCATCAGCATCACTTTTAATATAATTCATGATGTGAAATGAGAAATATTAAGTATGTTTTATAACTCTGACTATATATGAAAAATAAAGTGAATAAATGAATCACTTATCTGTAGCAAGTTAAATATAGTTACATAGTGCTTGGTACATATGAGGCACATAACATACACCATTTGTTGAAACAGTGAATATATATATATACCCTTTCTTATCCAAATAAAGTCCTTAATTTCTCTTTTCCATTTTATATAGACACAAACACACAACACACAGTGTTAATCATTTACTAACTTTTTTGTCCCTGGAAACAAAGGAAGTGGTGGTAATATTCCCTTACCATAATTCTAAAACTTATGTTCATTTAAATCACCTCTAAATTTGTTATTATTATTATTATTATTATTGAGATGGAGTCTCACTCTGTCACCCAGGCTGGCATGCAATGGCGTGATCTTGGCTCGCTGTACCCTCCACCTCCCAAGTTCAAGTGATTCTACCACCTCAGCCTCCTGAGTAGCTGGGATTACAGTCATGAGCTACCATACTTGGTTAATTTTTGTATTTTTAGTACACACATGATTTCACCAGCCAGGCTGGTCTCAAACTCTTGGCCTCAAGTGACCTACCCACCTCAGCCTCCCAAAGTGCTAGGATTATAGGCATGAGCCACTGCAGCCGGCCCCAAACTTTGTTTTGCAGAAGACATTATTTCCCTACCTATTCTGGGTAACAATTCAAATAACTCAAAACCAAAACAGATTTCTAAGGCAACAAAGTAACCTCCAACATATTTTCTGTGTCACTCATCAACTCGAATCTGTCACTTATTCCACTTCCAGTGATTTGCCAGTTCCCTCAAAGGCAGATGTTTCCTGTCATCTATCATGTCTGTGTACCTGTTTATGCCCAAGGACACTGTCAATGTCCTGCTTATTAGAATAATAGTGTTACTTTCACAGCCAATTTGCTGAATTCCTCTTGTAACAAATAAGAAATTTCACTTAAAATTTACTCAGGAAATAACATTTTCTTATAATATTTCTGTGTGATTCAAAATAGGCTCTGTAACTCACTGTATCTGTGTGTCCATAAAAAAAAAACCACATAACTAATACTTCATTTATTTTACACATATAATCCAGTTAAAATCCCATTCAAAGCTACAAGACATCAACTATACCTATTTCTATCCTACCCCAAATTATATTAGATCTCTTAAAAGCCACTATTTCAAATTTTGTTCTAGAGCTTACTCCCAAATGTTTTCCTATCAGAGCAATATAGATTGCTATGGGATATACTAAGCTGGGCAATATTAGACACTTAAAGATCACAATTTAAATGCCAAACACAATTAGAATGATCTAGGACAAAACATTCATTTCTTTGCAGGGTTTGTCTTTCTCCACATTATTATTTTCATGCCTACACAATGAGTACCCTGAGGCGGGCCCTCAAGCAATAATAAACAAAGATGGAAACGATGCTAGCCTTCATGAAGTCATTGGTTAGATAGCAACTTTTGAAGAGTCACAGGTGGTTAGCAAGACTTAAGCTACACTGCAGCATAAATGATCTCATAGGTGCACTAATTCTCTCTCTTTGCCTCCACCTTCCTCTTGGCTTCAACATTGACAATGTACTGGTCATCACTTCCTATGCTGTCAATATGGAACTAAAATGGATTTGGCACTGTGCTACTCCAATCAGTATTAAAACACTTTACCTTGGTTAAATTTAAATTTTGTATGTTTGAAGCTAAAGTTGAATCAAATTGTGATGTTTTGGTCACTAAAATTCAGTAACTGAAGTAGAACGTATGTTTTTTAGCCAATCTAATCATAAGTAGATAATTAGGTTCTTTAAACTTCTACTAGACATAGTGAATATTTATTTCTAAGTTCAAAAAGACCTTACCCTAAATTGATGCCATATTTTACCCTAAAATGGCTGCATTTTAGAATAAACTCATTTCCATAGTTTATCTGTGTAGAATTTTCAAGTACATTAATTTGTCTTCTTTTATTAACGATAGTAGAAAAACCCAGCGCTTTAAAATATGATTATATGCAATTTATGAATATTATTTTCTATAACATTTATTTAAAACTTTGAAATAAAGTATTTGTCCTATGAATAGCTATTTTATTACATTATCTTATAAACGTGTTTTATTTATGGTGATATTGAATAAAACTTAAATAATTGAAATGTGGAACTTTCTGGCAAGTGTCAAGTATATTTTAGAAGACTTTCAAGTTTCACCAAATTTGTTTATAGTTTTCTGTATAAAATCAATAAGGTATAACCACATTACTACTCTATACCCAATGGTAAGAAGAAAATGGTCAAGCCAGCATGTTCAGCAAAAGCTAAGTCTACGGTTTAGCTCAATAATTAGCTAAACAACTTATTGCAGTATCTCCATTTCGCAAAAAAATTCCTTGAGGAAGGACCTGATGATATTTGTTGTGCATCTTCAAAGTAAATCAGAATTATTAAAAACTTAAATTTTGAATATACAAATTTCTAGTATATACCATCATCCAAAGAGCACTTCAAATATGTGAAGCCATTCATTTAAAAAAAATTTAAAGAAGTCAGTGCATAAAAATATTATTTGGATTTCTGCTTCTTGCCAAAATGGAGTAACAGAGACCAGATTTCCTCTCTCCTGAAGCAACAAATAAAGCAGACAAAGTACATGTTACAGTGGTTTTGAAGACAC
The DNA here is from genome assembly GCA_963573385.1 of Cacajao melanocephalus. Taxonomy (NCBI): domain Eukaryota; kingdom Metazoa; phylum Chordata; class Mammalia; order Primates; family Pitheciidae; genus Cacajao; species Cacajao melanocephalus. The sequence goes on from CAUYLG010070325.1 coordinate 57,207, forward strand.
TGGATATCAGATAAGGATATTTTGAGATACTGGAAAATGGAAAAACAAGCAAACTGTATGCTTCTCTTAATATATGGCATGGAACTTCCAGACTATGGTGTAGAGAGGAAGTATTTCTGCAGACTCACTAAATGGAGGAGACGAAGCTGACTCCAGGAAAATCAGGGTGGCTCTATAGTTCACAGGACAGGGTACCACAGAAGACAGAGTTGATCAGAGAGATAACTCTAGGGATCTTCTCAGGTCCCCCTTGAGTATTGAGAAGATTATTTACCAAGCATGTGTCTTAGAAAACTACCTGAGGCCAAGGATTAGAGGGAACACCACCCAGCAATCGCACTGTGCCAGAACGGTGTCTGTTCCTACACTGGTAAACACTTATTTTAAATGGGCATGGGTAGAATATTAGGAAGGGTCTTGATTCACTAGTGAGGAATAGTCTTAGAATAAATGCTACCTGGTCCTTCCTTCCTAACAAATTTTAAAAGGTTTAAAGATACAAAAGGATCAAATTGTGTATAAACGACATAACTATGTCCCAAAACAAAGTTCAATAATTTTTACGGGAATACAAAAATATCCAGCACCCACAAAAGTAAAATTGAAAGTGTCTGGAATTCAATTGAAAATTGTCAGGAACATAAAACTGCAGAAATATATGACCCATAATAGAAGGAAAAATTAATCAAAACTGACCAAGAACTGATACAGATGTTCAAATTAGCAGACAGAAAATTTAAACAGTTGTTATGACTGCATTGTGTATGTTCACAGTGTTAATTAGATATACAGGAAATATAAAAAAAGACTCAGATTGAGCTTATAGAGATGAAAACTATAGTGTTTCCGATGAAACAAATGCGCTGGATGAAACTAGTGGCAGATTAAATGTGCAAAAGAAAAGATAGTTGACTTGAAGACAGAAATAGAAATAATTTAAAATGAAATTGACAAATGAAGTTTAAAACTCATACGGAACTACAAAGGATGTAAAACAACTTTGAAAAAAAAAACAAAGAACAAAAAGTTGGGGACCTACACTATCTTATTTCAAGACTTGCCATAAAAGGTACAGTAAGAGAGTGTGGTATTGGTATTAAAAGGACAAATAAATTAGCTGAACAGAATAGAGTCCAGAAATAGAGTCCTGAACAGACTAGAGTCCATTCACCTATGGACAACTAATAATTGACAAGGGTTCAAAGGCAATGTAGTGGAGAATGGATATTTTGTTTATATGCAGTTGGAATAATTAGATATTCATATTTTTAAAAAGTGAATCTCAATATATCACTCACATGTTATACAAAAATTAACTCAAAGTGAGTTATTGACCTAAATTTAAAGCATAGAACTAACTTTAGAAGAAAATTTATAAGAAAATACTTGTGGTGTTGACTTGGCAAAATTTTTTAGATCCAAAAGAATGATTTAAACAAAAAAGCTAAGAAATAATACAATGATTAAACTTCACTTCAAATATTTGAGAAGCATATATGTGATAAAGGACTTATATCCCAAAGAATCAAAATACCAGATATAGGTGATGGGGTGATGAAGAGAGCAAACCACCTTGCCATGTATGTACCTATGCAACAATCCTGCATGATCTGCACATGTACCTCAGAACCTGAAGTACAATTAAAAAAGAAAGAAAGAAAGAAAGAAACTAGCGGGGAAAAAAATGAAAAAAAAAAAAAGAAATCAAACATCCTAACTAAAAAAAGGAGGGGTTAAAGATTTGAACAACCACTTCATAATAGAAGCTATACAGATGGAAAATAAGAACAGAAAAAGATGCTCATCATTAGTAATTTAGGAAAACGAAAATAAAAACAGCAATGAGATACTTTTTAGAATGGCTAAAATTAAAAAGACTGGCCATACCAAATGTGCACAAACATATTGAGAAATTATAATGCTAACTCTCATGAATCGGATTTTTACCATGTCTTTGCAAGTCTTCACCTTTCAGTATATGGATTTTTTTTCTGTATTTTAATACAGTACTCTGTTTCTGTCTCTTCTCCTCAACACATTAATGCCCCATTCACTATATCCCTTGCCCAAACATCCTTTAATGTTAATAAAAATCTTAACCTGACATCTAACTTTAGATACCTTCCTGATATCCTGATATAGGCTATAGCAAACATTTTTTTTCTACAGAAATCCCTAAGAATTGTTAAGCACAGGTACATATAAAGTCTTCTTGGTCAACCTTTAAAATCAGTTAACTTCAGAACAAAATCTCAAATGTCATAATTAGGGTGAATCACTAATAATTGGAAATACCAGTTTTATTCCTTTACTAAATTAAATAAAAAATTAAATTCCCCTCTTAGGTTCCATAAGACAATTCCGTGGAATTGTAAACCTTATCCCTAATGTATTTTCTGTCCACAAGCTGATTTCTTTATATACAGTGTTTAAAAAGTTTATTTGGCTCCAACTTCAGAAACTAGTTCAGATTTGAATATTTTTCTTTTTCTAATGACAATGCCTATATATAAAATGAAAAGCCAGTTCTAATCTACCCTGTATAGTACAACACTATTTCTACTTAGAAACTACTACTACTAATAATTATAAATCTTTGCTTTTTTCACTCAGTACCTGAGCTTCTTCCTGCTGCTTCTTAAGCTGTTCGAGCATCTGCTGAAATTCGGCCTCTTTTTGTTCTGCTTCTTCCAGAGTGGCCTGATTCTGTTCCTCATAGGCCATGGCCACCACAGCCAGGATTAAATTGACCAAATAAAATGAGCCCAAGAAAATGACCAGCACAAAAAATATCATGTATGTTTTTCCAGCAGCACGTAACGTCTAGAGGAAATGGGGGATAATTCCATCAGTGTTTTAGTATAATGTCTCCAAATAAATACCTGATTACCATAGTTAGATAGGCAGTAGACTGATTAGCTATTTAGCATCCAGTTCATTTTAACCAATAATTTGTTGGTATTAATATGCTCAACACACACAAATAATAATCAGATTCTTTGAGGCTTGGCTGCAGTCTCATTTGATATAAATACATTTTAAATTCATATGTGAGGCCCACCATAATATTTTTATTAGAGTTCATATGCAGATCAACAATATGACAAGTCAGAGCACTGAATCTTTAAATCCTTTCAGTGGGATTCCACTTGCATTGCAGTCTACCATCTAGAGATGGTAGACTGTATACCATCTAGAGATGAGTTTTGCTTTCCTCCTCTTCTAGCCTCTGTTAATAGCTAGAGCTTTAATTTGAAATTTTCACATCAAGATCATTGATTTTTAAAATGTTTTAATGTGTTGTTTACATACTCACAACTGGATTATCAACTCCTCAGAGTCATGAACATTCTTTGCATCCCCATAGTTCCTAGAAGAATGCCTTTCACATAAAAAGTTCTCAGTGTACATATATAGGTACTGACTCAATGATAAATTAGGACTCCCTGCACACTTGCTTTATACTGGACCTTTCTCTGTATTCCAGAGTGTTGTAAGAAGGTTCCTTTCCTCTCCTCTGCCTTCCCTTCCCCTGCCCTCGCCTCCCCTCCCCTCCCTTCCTTTCCCTCCCTCCCTTCCCTCCCTTTCCTTCCCTCCCTTTCCTTCCCTTCCCCTCCCTTCCCTTCTCTTCCTTTCCCTTCCCTTTCCTTTCCTTTTCCTTCCTTTCCCTCCCCTTTCCTTTCCCTCCCCTTCCTTTTCTTTCCTTTCCCATCCTTCCCTTTCTCTCCCTTTCCTTTCTCCTTTCCTTTCCTTTCTCCTTTCTTTTCCTTTGCCTTTCCTTCTTTCTTTTCCTTTGCCTTTTCGTTCCTTCTTTCTTTTCTTTCTTTCTTTCTTTCTTTCTTTCTTTCTTTCTTTCTTTCTTTCTCTTTCTTTCTTTCTCTTTCTTTCTTTCTTTCTCTCTTTCTTTTTCTTTCTTTCTCTTTCTTTTTTTGAGATGGGGTCTTATTCAGTCATCTGGACTGCAGTGCAGTGGTATGATCTTGACTCACTGCAACCTCTGGCTTCTGGGCTTGGGTGAGCCTCCCACCTCAGCCCACTATGTAGCTGGGACTACAGGTGCATGCCACCACACTCAGCAAATTTTTGTATTTTGGTAGAGATGGAGTTTCGCCATGTTGTTCAAGCTGGTCTTGAACTCCTGGACTCAAGTGATCCGCCCGCCTTTGCCTCCCAAAGTGCTGGGATTATAGGCATGGGCCACCACACCCAGTCTATGCTTTTCATTTCATATATGTTTATAACAATAAATGTTATGCATGCTCATTTGGACCTTACCAACTGGTAAAGATTCTCCCAGTAGTCTTGAGTCATGAGTCGAAATAGAGACAGGAAAGCCCAGCTAAAGGTGTCAAAGCTTGTGTAGCCATAGTTGGGGTTTCGACCAGCCTTCACACAGATGTATCCTTCTGGACACTGGCTATAAGAGAGAGAAATGGAGGTAGGGTCAATATAGAAATTACAGCAGTTTCAATTGATTTGACTTATAGAAATTTTCAAAACCCAAAGTTGCTATCTGTGATGAATTGTCTTGCTTTCATTTCCAGAACATTTTAGGTGACTGCTCACCGTGAAACTTATCAGATGAAATTCACTAGGAAAACGAATAGAAAATTTAGATACAAAGAAAGATTTACAGACATTTAGAATGGCAGAGAGCAATCAAATACGTTTGGCTCTGACAACCATTTTTCTATTCTTTACAAAGCAGCAAGAATAAATAATTAAAAATTAAAAGCCAGAAAACAGCTGGAGAATGGGAAATCAATTAACTATTTCATTAGCCGGTTTTAGAGAATTTTCTAAAATAAGGTTGATATTTTAGAACAAATTTTGATTTACAGAAAAAGTATGAAGATAGTACAGATCTTGTACATTCCATGCCATTTAGTATTGATACATTGTTATTATTTAATTAAGGTGGGATGTTGCTATGCTGCCCAGGCTGGTTACAAACTTCTGTGTTCAACCAATCTCCTGCCTTGGCCTTCTAATGTATTGGGATTACAGGTGTGAGCCACTGCACCCAGTCTTAATACATTATTGTTACCTAAAGTTACTATTTTATTCAGATACCCTGTTTTTTTCTTAATGTCTTTTTTTTATTCCAGGATCTCATTCAGGATAGACATTACATTTAGTGTTTATGTCTTTTTAGGTTCCTTTTGGCTGTGACAACCTCTCAGAATTTCCTTGTTTTTCACAACCACAACAGTTTTGAGGATTATTAGTCAGATATTTGGCAGAATGCCTTTCAATTGGGGTTTGTCTAATGTTTGCCTCGTGATTATACTGAAGTTATGGATTTTTGGGTGGAAGACTACAAAGGTAAAATATCATTATGATCACATCACATCATGCCAAGAGTACATACTTATTCCTGTTTATGTTAACTTTCATCATCTATCTTGAGGTAGTGTTTGTTAGTGTTTGTATTCCCTTTTCTTCCTTTTCCATCCATACTCTTTGGAATAAAGTCACTGTGTACAGACCACATTTAAAGAACTTGCAGTTATGATCTTAAGGGCAAAGTATATACAAAAATTATTTGAAATTATTCTGCACAGGATATTTGTCCATTATTCATAATTTACTTATGTATTCAATCATTCCAATTAACATGTAGTCATGTATATTCATTTTATATTTTGGGTTATAATTCAATGATATTGCATTTATTTTATTGCTCAAATTGCTTCACCTTTGGCCATTGGAAACTCAGTTGACACTTTTAACAGCTTGACATATCCTATGGTTGTGGGTTGTGTTTTTTGTTTATTTTTAACATTTCCTTACTGTTAGGCCCTATCAGATGCTCCAGACTCATCTTGTATATTTTTTGCCCTACTCCTAGAAAAGAGCCTTAATTCTTTTTATTGGAAAATGATATTAGAAACCAAGATCTGGGTGCTAGCAATAAATTTTAAAATTTATTGCTACTGGGGTGTCATTGCTTCTAGGCCCTCTCAGCTGACAGAACAAAGAGACATATATGCATATAATTGCTCAGTACTGGCACACATGCATGGTGGTTTCAGGATTGTTAATCTATACCACCATTGGAAACAACTTTATCAACTAGAGTATTGCTCCTTTTACATTTAGTCTTACAGACTCCACTCATTTCCAAAGTTACTTAGGTTTGCGTGCTATTACCCCACCTCCTTCAGTGAGGTTGTTTCATACATTGCAATACATTTACATATTTTTGTCACATTCTCTGTTTCTTCCTGGGATCCCCAAACCCTACATACAAATTTTTTTTTAAAATTTGTATCATTAAGATTCACTCTTTGTATTATAAAGGTCTATGAGTTTTAACAGATGCACTATGTTTCATATTCACCATTATAGAATCTTAGAGAATAGGTTCTCACCCTAAAAAAATTAAAAAATCCCCTTTGCTTCACCTAGATAATCCCTCACTGTGAACCCCTGGCAAACACTGATTTTCTTATCATCTCTATTGTTTTGTCTTTTCTAGAAAGTCAAGTAATTGAAATCAGGCAGTATGTAGCTTTTTGAGGTTGGCTTTTTCTCACTTAGAAATATGCATTTAACATTCATCCATATCTGTTTACATCATCATAGCTCATTTATTTTTAATCACTACGTAATATTTTAGTATATGGACATAACTATTTATCTGTATAACTACTGAAATACATCTTGGTTGCTTCCAGTTTGGGATCATTATGAATACAGCTGCTATAAATATTCACATGCAGGTTTTTTAGTGTAGACATGAGTTTTCAAATTGGTCACTACCTAGTAGTGCAGTTGTTGGATCATACGGTAAGACTACGTTTGTTTTGTAAGAAACTGCCAAACTGTCTTCCAAAGCAGTTGTCTCGTTTTGCATTCCCACCAGCAATGAGCAAGAGTTCCTGCTGTTCTGCATCCTCGTCGGAAGTTGGTATTGCCAGATACATTTTTCAGTCATTCTAATAGATGTACAGTGGTAACTCATTGTTGTTTTAGTTTGCAATTCCCTAATGACAAAGAATGTTGAGCACCTTTTTACCTCCATAATAGCCAACTGTAGTATATAGTTGTGTGGGGTACCTGTTCAGATCTTTTGCCAGTTTTAAACTGGGCCATTTGTCTTCCTGTTGCTGAGTGTTAAGAGTTCTTTAGATAATCTGGACACTGGTTTGTTGTTTTGTTTTGAGACAGAGTATGACTCTGTTGCCCAGGGTATAGTGCAGTGGTCTGATCATCGCTCACTGCAACCTCAACGTCCCAGGCTCAAGTAATCCTCCTGCCTCAGCCTGCTGACTAGCTGGTACCACAGGAACACTACACCACACCTGGCTAACTTCTTTATTTTTACTTTTTGTAGAAACAGTGTCTCCTTATGCTGCTCAGGCCAGTCTCAAACTCTTGGGTTCAATTGATCTTCCCCCGTCAGCTTCCCAAGGTGCTGGATTACAGGCATGAGCTACTGCTCCTGGCCCATTTTTTTTTTTTTAAATCAGATATATGTTTTGCAAATATTGCCTCCCAGTTGGTGGCTTGTCTTTTCGTTATCTTAAGAATGTCTTTGTAGAGAAGAGCTTTTTAATTTTAATAAAATATGAATCATTTATTTCTTTAATGGAATGTGCCACTTAAATACAAAATGGTTTTGTATTTAAAGCTCATCACCAATGGCTTGGCGCAGTGGCTCACACCTGTAATCCCAGCACATTCAGAGGCTGAGGCAGATGAATCATTTGCGATCAGGGTCCCACTGATTCTACATTATGTTGTACAATTATTTCATTATATATTGCAATATAATATTAATAATAGAAATAAAGTACACAATAAATATAATGTGCTTGAATCATCCTGAAATCATTCCCCAGCACCACCCTTGGCCCGTAGAAAAACTGTCTTCCACAAAACAGTCCCTAGTGCCACAAAGGCTGGGGACTGCTGATGTAAGTTACTTAAGCCATAATAGGTATTCATTAAAGGGAACAGATTATTATGGTTTAGTTGGAATAAAGTATGCAGTAACCAACTTTATCCCAAATTTTATCTGGGCTTTTATGTTAATTGTCATCATAATAAATAACAGTTAACATGCAATGCAACAAATTCTTTTCTTTTCTTTTTTTTAGATAGTGTGTTTGTTATTTTTATTTATAAAAAAAATTTTGGGGGATAGAGTCTCGCTTTGTCATCCAGGCTGGAGTGCAGTGGTGCGATCTCGGCTCACTACAACCTCCACCTTTCAGGTTTAAGAGATTATTGTGCCTGAGCCTCCAGAGTAGTTGAGATTACAGGCGTGCATTACCACACCCCAGCTAATTTTTGTATTTTGTAGTTGAGACAGGGTTTCACCATGTTGGCCTGGCTGGCCTAGAACTCCTGGCCTCAAGTGATCTGCGTGCTTTGGCCTCCCAAAGTGCTGAGATTACAGGAGTGAGCCACCGCACCAGGCCATTTTTCAGAGACAGCCTATTGCCTAGGCTGGAGTGCAGTGGAGTGATTATAGCTCATTGCAGCTTGGAATTTCTGGGCTCAAGCAATCCTCCTATTTCAGCCCCCTGAGTAGTTAGGACTACATGTGTGCATCACAATGCCTGGCTAGATTTTTCTTTTCTTCTTCTTTCTCTTCCTCTTCTTCTTCTTCTTTATTATTTTTTTTCTTTTGTAGAGACAGGGTCTAGCTTTGTTGCCCAGGCTGGTACATATAATAAATTCTTACAATTGTCCATGTGTTAGTTCAAATACTTTATGTGTATTAAATAATTAGTCATCACAACTGTTAAAGGGACAGAGTATTACTCTCCCCATTTTAAAGATGAGTAAACTAAGGTACTGAGAGAGCTTAGGACACTTCTCCAAGGTCAAAGAGCTTACAAATGGTGGAGTTAGGATTTGCACCCAGGTGTACATGAACTCTAGAACCTATGCTCTTCCCCACTACATTCACATAATAAAGGGTAGGAAACCTGTCAGGAAAAAAAAATCCCCAAAGTTCTATTTATATGACTAGTATACATTTTCATTAACATTCTTAGATTTTTATGGCTACACCAGTTTCCCTTTTTAAAGGATGAATCAAAAATATATTTAAGTTCCATGTCCTAAGAGTCACTTACTATTGCTATCTCTTGGCTTTTAAAAAATTCTCTATTTTGAGTTAAAATTAACTTACAATACTCTTGGGAAAATATTTAAGGGTTAGAGACTAACATCATGACTAAGATATCACAGCATCTCTTATTGTAAAATGTGACCGAAAAGAACTATTCATTATGTCAACTCAAACTTGGACACGGCTTTGGCATACATGGACCCTTGGTTTCTTTGTATACAGAGATTCATGCTTTTTCAAGAATTCTTAAGTATTTCAAAGCACTTCCCCAAGTGTGCTTGCAACCTGAAGACCATATTATATTCTGGATCTTTTCCAGTCACAACAAAACTCATCCCATTGATACATACATACGCCAACATAAAGGTGCCCATCTCATGTTCCTTCCTGTGTTTCCTAAACAGCTCTGATGGGTTTACAGCAAAGACAGACTCTGGGCCTTCACACATTGGAGCATTAGTTTAAGAAAATCTTAACTGTGAAATTCTGGGGAAAGGTCTTCACAAAGGGATGACTTTTATGGCTGTGAGTTAAGGACCAGTGGCAATCCAGTAGGGCAGACAAGGCACTTCCTAGGTAGGCAGCGCCACTCTTTCTTGCATATATGTAAAGCTACATGTATAACCACGTAGATGTTTTCCTATCTACTTTTTTCTTCACAAAGAGTTATATATATATATATATATATATATATATATATATATATATGTTTCTTACCCTGCATCTGAGCCATTTCCACAGAGTAAAGGGTCCTTTTGCCCATCCAAAACATAAAAGTGACCTGTTGATACAAAAGAAAACCATTTTATTTCATATTAATGCTATTCATATTAGGAATAAATCGGAGTTTGACTATCTCAGTTATTTACAAAGGTCACTGTACACCCACAGTCTCAACTATTTATAGTTGAAAACTCATTCAGCAATGCTAAGGTTAACAAAATGTGGCAATACTTCTTACTGTCATCTCCAATGTAATCCTTCCAGTTAAATGTGCTCATTGTTACATTAACAAATGTCCCATTTGAATCCATTGTGCCATTAAAGTAGGAAGTGGTGTTGATTTCAAAAGCAGAATCGCTTGGGGGCCACTGCAAACATTTATTCCTCAGGTTGCCCATGAACAGCTGCAGTCCAATGAGAGCAAACACGCTCAGACAGAACACAGTCAGGATCATGACATCAGAAAGCTTCTTCACTGACTGGATCAGGGCCCCCACAATGGTCTTTAAACCTGAAAAGAGAGAACTATAGGTCACCTGAAGAAAAGTGCTAGAAATCATGATTTCTTAATAGTCACACACATTCTGTTTCCCTCATAAATGATTGCTTGGCTATTTAGACTCCAAAGCTGTATGGATAGCTTGATGATTTGGGAAACAGATGAAGAGCAGGTTTTACACATGAACAGTATGCTTTCTGGATATTCAATATGAAGGTTTAAATATTTAGTCAGGAAATTTTGTTTGTGTGGTTTTACATGATGAACAAACATACAGAAAATCTTGGAGTTATTTTTTATTTCAGATGTTGTGTTTCATGAAGCTATTTTCCACCAATCCATTCTTTAACCTCCAAGCAGTAGTAATTCAAAGGAGAAAAGAATTTTAAGATAAGTCTTATGCCATATGCATGCTCGTCAATAATAATTTTTTCTCCTTTGTCAAAGGAGATCCATTTTTGAACTAGATCTGCAGTGAATGGTGAAATCCAAATCGGTTAGTAAAGCCATGGTAGCAAAAAAAGAAAAAAAAAAAGAGGGAGAGAAAGCAAGAGGCCAAAATTAGCATTTTTTGTAGATGTCTCATGCAATTTTCTGTTAAACTCAAAGGCTGATTTTATAAATAAGCATGTGATTTCTAAAATTTTAGAAACTAAATTGACATTGAAACATCATTTACCATTACTGAACGGTATGAACTGCAATAATAAGCAACAAGGCTAATGATATAAATCATTATGAATTGATTTCAAACTTAATAGTTAAAGTCAGCCTCGGTGTTTAACCTAGCTCTCACCTGGAATGACTGAAATTGTTTTCAATGCTCGGAGAACTCTGAATGTTCTCAACGCTGAGACATTGCCCAGGTCCACAAACTCTGTCACATATCTGTAATAGGGGGTT